>JAUBNY010001169.1:173061-188265 GCA_032275445.1 Crypturellus soui
TTTAAAAAAATGTGGTTTTACTTCTAAAACCTCTTCCTTTGATGCCTTTTAATACTGAAGGGCTTTTTCACCTTGCAAAAAGCTCAAAACCGCAGTGCATTTTTCTATAAGTTAAAAGGAGACAACGTGGACTAAACGACTGCTCAGGTGTGTTTTTCACCTTTGGTGCCTCTGTCCCTTGCAGCGGGTTTCCGCAGAAGCATGCGCCTGTGCCGCAGGAAGTCCCGGGCCAACAAGCACTCGTGCTACGCGCAGTGCCCCAGCAGCTGCTACAGCGCGCTCACAGCGCCCTACGAGGAGGTGGTCAGGTACCAGCGGCACCCGACGGACAGGAACAGACTGATCATACTAGTGGGTAAGCTGTGCTGGGCTTCCTCATGCCAACCCCACCACCTGTAAGAAGGGCAGGAAGCAGTCAGGCATCTTCTCATCCATTGAGACTTTCTGCTGCTGACTGCAACGGGTTATGGCCAGCAGGGAGCTCTCAAAGCAGCAAATAAAAGAATGATTCTTTCCAATTTGACCAGTTGTTGCTTTTATAAGGTCTAATGGACCAAGTCTGTTATAAAATCTAATAGGATCAAGCGTGGTTTCTTCCATTTCCGACAGAAGTAGCAATGGGAGTTTACTGCTTGATAGATCATCGCTGTCTGACTAAAATCAGAAGTTCACCCTATATAAAGTTTATTGGCACGTGCTGGCAGATAGGGAGCGCGCAAGTAAAGCGCCGCGGTCAGTCACACCGGTTGTTTTTCCAACAACGCAGGTCCTGCGGGAGTTGGAGTGAACGAGCTGAGGCGAAGGCTGATCGCGAGCTGCCCGCAGCAGTTCCGGAGCGCTGTCCCTCGTACGTAGTGCCCTTCCCTGCCCGCCTTCCTCCTCAGCAGCCCCCAGGAGAGGTCAGAGACCTCCTCTTTGCTCTCGGGTCTTCATCACTTCCATGTAAATGGTTTTCAGATCTGCTAGAATCATTTGCTTTGGCAAGGGTTGGTTTGAGGCAAATCACACAAAGGTATTTGATGGGTTTCTTGATCTTTAGGTAGCAATACATTATCTGCCTTTTTTTTTGTCTAATCCTATGGGTTTTCTCTTTTTAAAAGTCTCTTGAGGAAAAAAGGAAGTCTTCTTAGGGATATTATAAGGATAATTTTGTAGTGTTAAAGTGATGGGATATGATACTGAAGACAAAAGGTGTTTATGCTTTAGTAGGCTTTGCAGCTTTCCTTATTACCCTTCTTTTACTGACTGAGATTTATGCCACTTAATTTCTGACTTACTCACAGAAATTACTACTTGTGGTTTGGTTAACCAAACAGGAAATAAATGAATCGGAACTGGGTTGAAAATTTAGACATATCATTATGCTTAAGGTACCAAATTTGAGGGAAGTGCAAGTGTGGGATGATTCAGAATGAACTTGAATTGAATTCACCTTAGAGGAAGTATAGAAACAGTTGTAAAAACTGGCCTAAAGCAATTTCTAATCATTTTAAGTCAAAAGTATTTGAATTAAATCACCTCTCCCATTCTAAGAATTGTAGATCTTCTTACTAACTTTGCCACTGGGTAACCAAAAAGTAGACAAGGCTTTTGCTCTGGACTCCCAAATAGCTCATTTTATTTCTTATGAAAATACTGATTTAAACTCCTTAATGAAAGGCTACCTCATTTACGTTTAATTAAATTATTAATATATACTTGAAGTTGTGTGGTTTTTGTTTGTTGTTTTTGTTGTTGTTTTCTCTCCAGATACTACTCGTGTTCAGAAGAGCTATGAAATGAATGGCCGCGAGTACCACTATGTATCAAAGGAAACCTTTGAAAACATGGTGTACACTCACAGGTAATTAGCAGAGACCAGTTTCGCTCTTTGCACTTAAAATGGGAAGTTTTGCCATAAGGCCCCAGGTTTGGGCTCCTCTCCTCATAACTGCTATATATGTCATCATAGCAGATGTGGAGGTTATTCATGATGCTTTATCATCATTCAGCTTTGATCGCGGAAGTAATAATTGCAGATTTTACCTTTAAGTGGAAACTTCCTGACACTCAAGTGCTCCTTCGTTTTCCTCCTCCTCTCTCACCACTGCTGCAGAATGCTGGAATACGGAGAGTACAAAGGGTACCTGTATGGTACCAGTGTCGATGCAGTGCGAGCAGTCCTTGACGAAGGGAAGATCTGTGTAATAGATTTAGAACCACAGGTGAGTCGCAAAAGAGAGGGAATCTGTATCCTGTAAGGAAATATAATCCTCTGTATAATCTTGAGCCATTGGAATAGTATTAATTGCTCTGATTTGTCTTGCTCTCATAGCTTGTGATGCTTATTACTAATAGATTATTTTTTGAATTGGTTTTAGAGGGGAGGAAAAAAACAATGGCAGTTGAAAGCATGCTCTGATAGGGTTACTATGTGGAATTAAGTGATCAGTGTGGTACAGGTGCTTAATAATGTCTGGGCCGGGGATTATTGGTGAGGTCATGTTAAAGCAGGTACTCTTGAATAAGATTACTGCCAAGTCTGTAGATAACAGTACTGCTGTAAACAATTTGGCTTTTTTATGGGAATAAAACTGGGATGAATAAACTCAAAATGCTTTAAATTCTTTTTACTCTCAATTTGCAGGGCATCCAAGTAGCCCGGACTCATGAATTAAAGCCCTACATCATATTCATCAAGCCACCCAGTATAAGTTGCATGAGGCAGTCTCGTAAAAACGCAAGGATCATTACAGATTATTATGTAAACATAAAATTCAAGGTGAGAGTTGGAGATGGAAGAAACAGAGCTGGTTACACTGGGAATTTGACATTAGAGCTTAATATATTCTTGAACTGTGATAACACTTTAAAAGATTGTGTCTTCATTAATAGATCTACATTTTCTTTGTTTTGTTTTTTTTTTCCTTCAGATTTGCCTTGGAATGGTAGGGTTATCACTCATACCTAGGGGATTGAGACATTTACTTCAAAACATCCTTAAAGATGCTCCTCTGTAAATGTTTTAACTGTCTTGTGACCAGATTTGAGTCAACATATGCATTTACTGTTTGCCCTAGAATATATGGAATGGCTTCTATTCAATGATTTGAATTTTTTCTTGTAGTTATAAGAACTTAATCCATGTTATTTCAGTTAGGCTTAACAACAGTATTGATGGCAATTCTATAGTGGATTCTATAAACTCACTCAACTTCTGCTTAGAGGAAGTCTAGTATAATGTGTTTTTTTTTCTCCATGATTTCTAAGAAAGTAACTATCATCAGGTCCAGCCTCCTATAATTTCTGACACTTCAGTCCATAATTTAGATGGAAATGAGTTATAATTGCTAAAATACAGATGTAAATGTTGGGGAAACTTTCAGATAAGCTAAAGTGCAGAAGAGTACAAGTTAGAAAACTGGATGTGTCTGCAGTCTGTAACGTACTGGTCTCACTGGTCAGTAAAGTCACTCTGAGAGCAAATGAAACATATGTTGGAGCCTCCTGAGACATAAGATAGGTTATTGGGGAACACATGGGAATAAAATAGGTTATTGGGGAACATGTGGGAATCGGCTGTGTTCAGAAGGTCAGGACAGATGCTAAGATGAAGCACACCTCACTGCCAGGACAACTGTAAATGGGAATAACTTGCCCTGTGCTGTCTGATAGCCCAAGGGCTCCTCAGACACCTCGTGGCCGGGCTCTGCACGCAGCAGTCAAGTGGACAGATTCGGTGTGTGCCTTGCAGGAAGAAGACTTGCAGGAGATGGAGGAGTCGGCCAGGAAGATGGAGGCGCAGTTCGGTCAGTTCTTCGATCAGGTGGTTGTGAACGACGAGCTGCAGGAGGCGTCGGCGCAACTGCTTGCGGCCGTGCATCGCGCGCAGGACGAGCCCCAGTGGGTGCCAGCGCTGTGGATCTGCTCGGACACTCAGCCCTAACGCCGCGGGGCCAAGATGACGTTTCACCTCGGGAATAATCCTCTGTCGGGATTGCTGGAATTTATCTTTGTATGCGAGGGTTTGGAGGAGGATCAAGGAAGAAGCGGCTGCAGGAGTTGTTATAATAAAGTGTTCTGTTTAGCGATCTCGTGTTTCCCGGTTTTGTACCATAAAGATAATAGTGATGTCTCAATTACAAGAATAAAACCCCCGCCTCTTGCTCTGGGCGGCGGCGGAAGCGGAAGGGGGCGGCCCGCGCGCCATGGCGGCTGCCGGCCGGGTGAGGGCGGGCGGCGGCGGCGGGGGGATCGCGCTGCTGCCCGCGCTCCCCCGTTACACCCCAGCGGGTGGCGCGGCTGGAGGCCCGAGATCCCTTCCTCGCGCCGGGGAAACCCGGCATGTCCGGCCGTTGCCGCGGTGCGGGTGGCGTTCGGGTGTTGCACTCCGTGTCGTGGAAAACTCCAGCAAACGGCCGTTGGTTTGGACGGGGGCAGCCCGGGGGCGGGCGCTCGGCTCGCGCTAATCCGCGCCGCGCGGGGCTTATTTTTAGTCGAGAATTAGCCGGGGCTGAGGGCGAGCGGCGCGAGGAGCAGGGAGCCGCTCCCGGAGCCCCTCTGCGCTGCAGGTGGTGGCATGGGCAAGAAGCAGGTGGTAAGTCTGGGTCCTGCAGGCTTCGGTCCCGCATCTTGCTTGTTTTAGTTATAGTTATAGCTTGGAGCGTGGCAAATATTTCTTCCTTTTTATTCTTCCAAGATGATTATATAACACAAGATCTTAAAGTAAGCTGCCTGCCTTTTCCTAGCGGAGAGGATTGTCTTGTGTCAGAGCGTTTATATATCGTCTCCATCCAGGAGTCCGTTAGTATTTTCTTATGCATTTACTTAGGTGTGAGCTGTTAACAGTCTGGTTTCAGAAGCGCAGGAAGGTAAAACTAGGTGGGCTGTTGTGGCCGTACCTGGAGACGGCTCTTCTCGGTGAGATGGTTTCACAGTGACTGAGCTTGTTTCTCGTCTCTGCCCCTTTTCCTGCAGTGCCCTCCTCGTGCCCTCCCTCCGGTGCCAAGGTAAGAGCCGTTCATCCCATGGAATTGAGAGTTGTGTGTTGCAGGGTGTTTTTTGAGATGGTGAAAATAAATGTCTGAGCAGTCATGAAGGCTTTAAAAGTGTTCCCTATTCTGGCTAATTTGCTGTCCAAGAACATCTTATAAAAAATACAATAATAGGAAGTAATCCTATTAAAAAGTCTCAGCTGTGCTGTACAGTAGCATCTGTGGTAGCTCTATTAATGTCTGTCTTCTCAATCTCCTTTTCTCCTCTTTCTCCTTTTCTTGTTTCTTCATGTTGTCTTGTACATTTGAATCATAAATCTTCCTGGACAAAGACTTCTAAAATCAGATTAGGTATTCTTGGGTAGGTTTGTATGTACACAGCAGTGCGACATGATATAAGGAGAAATATGGGCTCCTGGTTTTCAGCTTTCTAGCAGACAGTGCAGAAGTAATTATAGAAGTTTTGTGGTGTAATGCATCAGAAGTCCTTGAAAGCAAATTTGGTGTTTATGATTGGTCATATAAAAAGTGTGTTTCTGTTCTTAGTAACACACGTATTCAAACATTTCATAACTTTTTTTGTTGGTTTGTTATATACTGGGCAGTAAAGCAAATTCCAATTAAATAGCCAGCTGATTAAAGCTTTTAATCTGCTCTGCAGTCAAGCGATCAAGAAAGTGTGCATAGTCATGAGCAAACTGAGTCTTGATGATAAAGAGAATTAGGAGTGGGGGGTAAGGGAAGGAACCACAAACAGTAAAAGACAGGAGTGAATTTAACGCTGTTGTAAACTGTGATTGAAAACTAATTTTTCTCTGTTTGTTCCTTTTACATTGCTTTTCTACATTTTCCTCCTTAAATATGGAAATGTGAAGTGGAAGCCAAGGTGAGTTATTTTGACATTAAAGAGAATTATAATTATTAATACTTCCATTTGATATCACTTTATCCTCTCCTAAATTTTGGTTCTTGTACTTTTCATTAGTGCGGACTGATAATTACTTAAACTGCATGGGTGTCTGGGCTCTCCCTGTCAGAATTGTGTAGGGTTTTTATTTGTTCTCTTCGCTGTGTGCTATTTCTGTGCTAAATGAGTGAAACTGGAATGTTGTCACTAGGCTCTAAACAAGTTTATTCGTCAGAGCATCATTTTGTATCTTTTTTTTTCCCCATTTATTATACATGTATGTGTTTAGCCTCTGTTGCACTCAAAGATATTTTTATCCACTGTTTTCCTGCCATTTTCTTTACTCTTCCTGCTTGTATGAAGTGGTGTGTTGTCATGTTATCTGGAAAAGGTGAGGAAAGTCTTCACTTGTAAAAAAAAGACTGTCTTTTTGCCTAGCAGTAGAAGGGTCACTGAAAGAGGGAAATAGAGATTTCCTCATGCTGGACATCTGTAACTGTATTTTATGTTCTACAGATGAAATTCCACTCAGTCGTCCAAAAAAAAAGAAGCCTAAAGGAAAGACTCCATTAGGTAAGGTCCTGCTGAGACTGAAAATGGGATTTGGAACCTGGCAGAGGCACAGTTCTCAGCTTTGTTCTGTACCTCTGAAATAGTGGGGTTCTTGCCTAAGTTACTATAACTGATTTAAAGGGCTGTCACTATAGAAGAAAAACACTGACTCAAGTATCTTGTTTTTCACCTCGCTGTTCTTCCACAGAGCTGTTCCCAGTCCTATGATACAGCAAACCTTTTTGTTTTGTTTGTTTTGTTTAAGCAAACAAAAAAGCTTTAATGGAGAGCTTTGTATTTTACAGAAAATTAGTCTGTAAAGCAAGCATATGCTTTTAAGCCAGTTTTATAGGTGTGATCTCTGTTTTATTAAAGTAAAATGTTGATAAAATCTACTGGATTTCTCTAAAAACAGTTGACTTAGGAACCCATTAAGTTTTGATCAGTAAACCTCCTTTTCCTGGTTAAAACTCAGTGAAAGGTCTTTGAATGCAACTAAACAGGTACAGCTGTTGCTAGCAGATTTCCTAAGGATCAAGTTTTGTTTAGTATTTTCAGTGAGCTGAATGATGATACAAAGTCTTCCTTTGGCCAATACTTCGGTGGTTAATTTTGCATGCGAGAGCAGTAAAAATTTAAAATTTGGGAAAACTTTTGTTTGAAGACAAGACAAGAAAAATTCAGTTATTTTCATAAAAACTGCTGTGCCTAGATAGGCTATAAAGAAGGTAGTAGATGTGGCATAAAATGGGCAAGTGACTTTGTCTTTTTATGCCCAGTCATGCAAATTGATGCTACTGCTGCTAGAATGCACAAAAAATTCAAGTAGACTTTTCATGGAAAATTAGTTTCTCCAAAGTCTAGTAATTTATCTCCTGAACAGAGATGGACAGTTTTTGAATGTGTTTTTTCCTGCGTCTCCTTTACTCTTGTGTTGTTTGTTTAGCATTTAAATTTCCCTGTAAGGTTTCGTCATTTTGCCTCAGCTTATCCACCTTGCTGTGTGTAACTTGTTACAAACTGCATTGTTAATTTTCTTTGAACCTTGCATGATAGTTTTTCTTCTGGGTTTCAGATGGTATTGTACAAGCGGCTGTTCGTCGGCAGTCTGAAAGCAGTGAGCCCCTAACTCCTGGACCTCCTGATGTCCCTCCTCAGAGGAAACGCAAGAAGAAGAAAGTACCTCCTGGTATGTGGAGAAACAAGTGCAGGAAAGAATACTGAGTAAAACTTGGTAACACAAAATGAGATTGGCCAACTTGCGTTTTGGTTTATGAATATTTCAGACCGTGTACGCTTGCATGAATAACAGGTGCATGTAATTTCTGGATGAAAGATAGCTTAAAATTTAAGTTTCTGATTCTGGCTTCCACAGGGTACAGATACTGATGCAAGTGATGGCAGCACAGTTTTGGATGTCGTAAAACATTCTTTCTATGATCCAGAAACTCAGAACATCATCACTCTTTTGCCATTGTGTTTATGTAATAATTACTTATGTGTATCCATAAATAGGTTATTCTATAAAAGCTTTGAAATTTTCACGTGGCTTATTTTAAATCTTCAGATTCTGAGACCTCTTTTACCCAGCAGAATGTTGCGTCCTTGTTTCAGAATGGAAATGGCATGGATGTCCCAGAAGCTGAAGAAGCAGTGAATCGCAAACAGAGAAAAAGAACCAAGTGAGAAAAACTACCGAAGCTAGTTGCAATTTAGGATAGCTGTGATAGTGAATGTGCCTCATTACGTTTTTTTTTTAATAGTGTTTCATCCTTTGCAGTAAACAGAATGTGTGGTTTCTTCCGTTACTAGGATCTAACTTTCTTTGCTTGTTTGACGCATACCTGGGTATATTACAATTCAGAATATATTAGCATAAATTTAATGTTTAAGTCGCATATATGAAAAATTAGAATGTATAACTGCTTTTTTTTTTTTTTTTTTCCCCTGAATTTTATCAAAAACCTCAGGTCCTTTTTCTATGCCTCTGTTCGAAGAAGCCTTTTAAACATTTAGTCTAATTTCTACCAAAAGTATCTACTTTTTTGGCCTTGTTTCTATCTTTTTTTTTTCTATTTGTTAATCACTTGTTATACATTTCTTCCCCCTTTAGTGTTTTGAGGCAAACTGGAAGTAAAATGAAAAGAGAAAAAGAGCCACCCAAATTCAAGGTTCAATTTTCTAGTCTAGAGTAACTAGTTCCATGAGAATTTTAGTCTTTAATGCTCTGCATGGGGGTAGTATCATACATGTCTGTAAGGCTGATCTGTTCTTACTGGCCAAGTTAGATGTACTGTATAGTCATCGGAGGCATAAGCTTTCAAATTTTAGTAAGTATTCTTTCTAAGCCCTGTTTTATGCCCTGTTATGATAGGAAACCTCGTCCAGCAGAAATGCAGTGTTCCAATGATCTGGAAGTGGAGGAGGAAGACATCATTGAAGATGAGCACAGAAAGAGCCCAGATCAGCAGCCTGTATTTGCTGCACCTACTGGGATTAGCCAGCCTGTTGGCAAGGTGTTTGTTGAAAAAAATCGTAAGTAAATCTTATGATTTATGTAATTTAAGTAAATTCTTAGTATTTTTTTTTATTTAAAAAGAATATTGCGTTGTTATGGAGAATTAAAGAAAAACTAGCACAAAAATTATTAGCAATTAAATAAACATTGTAGTTGTTCACCGTAAGAGTGGACATTACTTTTGCTGTACTGACACATTGTCTTCATTTTTTGATTCTTGTGTGAAAATGATTGTTTGGTAAGACAGAACTGGGCTTACTTGATTCCAGTACCCTCACAGTACCTTCAGGCAAAAAAACAATATCATATATTATACTATTGCGAAAAGTCTTCCATGGGGCAGTGTTCCCTGTGACAGAGAACACTGAGTAACTACTTAAAGTGTCTTGCACCTTCACACATCCACAGCCTGATCTTGCCAAGTGCAGCACACTGGCAAAGGCATCCTGACTTGAATGTATATGCTGGCATAGGACAGGAAGGGGGTGAAACAATATTTTGTTGAACTTTTTGGCACATTTTTTTTAACATTAACAGGTTTTTTAAATTAGAAATAATGATGGAAGAAAATAATACTCTAATGTTAAACTTCTCTGTCCTTTTAGGGCGCTTCCAGGCAGCTGACCGCGCAGAATTGATTAAAACCACTGAAAATATTAACGTATTTATGGATGTGAAGGCTTCATGGACCACCAGAGATGTTGCCCTCTCAGTGCACCGAAGTTTCAGGTATTTGATAGATTTGCATTTTGATGGAAATAAGCAGAAATGAGGCCAGGGAGATTCTCCTTGAAGCTAGTACCTTTTGTCTACTGTTGTGGTATATCTTTGCTTTGTATATTCTTAATAACTACAGAGAATATGTATTGCAAAATGAGATGCATCCATCAGGTGCAATATGATCAGAAAGAAAATATCTTAATTCAGATAGTTCCTAATTAAAAATTTGGGATGGTGAAAAAGAGGGAGGAGCAAAATTGGACTGCAGCATAAGTTTGGATAGAGTAGCAAAAAGTGATATTTGCAAATGTGAGCATGTTGTGGCGCAAAATGGGAAGATGACAGTCATCATCTTGCCCCCAGCTTATCTCATCTAGAAGTTCGTGCTTGTTCTTTTCTTCTCTTTCCTATCAAGGAGGATAATGACAGGCATGAAAAAAAAGTTTAAGGAAAATCTGGACTGTCTTTCAAGGACAAATTTCAGAGCCTTGCATAACTGAAAAGGGTTGTGGTCTCAGGGATATACAGGGAGAATTGGAGAGTGCATTTAGCTTCTGTCATTATTTGAAGACTGTGAAAATCTGATACGGAGGGAAGATTTTGAGGCTTTGCAAGATGTTTTGCTTCTCTGATATAATTTGATTCCTGTAGCAGTAATAAAATAAATCGTCTAATGTTCTCTTATCCATTCAGGGTGATGGGACTCTTTACCCATGGCTTCCTTGCTGGGTATGCTGTATGGAACATCATTGTTATCTACATTTTGGCAGGAAATCAGCTTTCCACACTTTCTAACCTCCTCCAGCAGTACAAGACACTAGCCTACCCGGCTCAGAGTTTGTTCTATTTGTTGTTGTCTATCAGTACCATCTCAGCCTTTGACAGGTAAAATATGTTTGTGTTTGAAAAGCAAATGTACTTTATATGCAATATGTTCTTTTCTCCTCAGGCACTTTTCCATCTCCTGTTAATGATTTAGTATGATGTGCTTGGAGAGTGATTTTTTTTTTTGAAGGCAGCTGTCTATACAGAGAAAAGTTTTTGTTGCTCTAATGTGCTAGTACTGTTTGTATCACCATGAGGTGAACCAGACAGGAGAGCTGATGGAGGAGAGGGAACAGGAAGAGTAATGTTTCTCTTGGGTTACTTTCCCTGTCTAGCCATTTCCCAGTCTGGTTTGCAACAGGACTGTGGTAAAGAGTTCCATTATGTTCATTATGGCTGAAGGATGGGGATGAACAACAGAAGTCCAAAAAAAACCGAACCAGGGAAGGAGTCTGTTCTATGCAAAAAGAAATTGTGGTTTTCATTTCACTAGATGGCAGCAGAAGACCCAACTTGTTCTGCATTTGATTTATTTTAGATAAGAACAGAACAGGAAGTACCTGAGTAGTTGCATTCACATAATTGAGTTGTTGGTGTGGACACCAAAGTGAATGTGATGATCAGAGAGGGGGCCAGATCTCTCTGAGGTCTCCCTTTCCAGAAGGAACCACCTTGCGGAAGCTACTGGCCTTGTGGAACATCCTCACTAGTTTCTGCCTTTCTAATCTTTGGCATAAGGAAGATTGCTGCTGCATGTGATGTAGCTCTGTGTGGTGAGGCACTGCAACAGAGGCAGAAGGGCAAAAAGTAAAAGAATAGTTGTTAGGAGTAGTGGTATCATTAGTGCACTGTGCCAGTGATTGTTGTTTTTTGTCACCAGGACTGATCTAGCAAAAGCATCTGTTGCACTGAGGGGCTTTCTTACCCTAGACCCAGCAGCATTAGCTTCCTTCTGTAAGTATTCTGAAGTGATTGAAACATGGTCTGAAGGAAAGTAAATAGAGAAATTCTAGGATGAGTTTTCATTAAAAAATGGATTATTGAGTTAAATGACTTGCTGAGTAGCAGAAGATGGCATTCAAGGGCTCTGAATGTTTTTCTATGTTGTTGTTTTTTCTGGTTTAGGGATTAAAAGTATTAGTAGGGCTATTAATGAAATATTTCTTTTTACACTTCTAAATGCAAAATGAAGATCTAGCAAAAAAAAGTGAGATTCTACCTTTGATGTAGTCAATAATAGATGCAAAAGTGCAGAATGCAGATTTCAGTGGGTCAGGCAATACTGAAGAAGAGTGAATGGGTTAAAGGCAACAGTATCATTGGAGGCAGTGGAGTGAGAGAGGAAAGAAAACACAGTGATAATTATCATGTCATGATGAAACAGCATTTTTTGTAGTTTATAGCTAACACTACTAATTCCATTTTTTCCAGTGTACTTTGCTGCTCTTATCTTATCCTTGAGCCAGCAGATGACATGTGATAGAATTAACCTCTACACTCCACCTTCAGAAAACGGCAGCATCTGGTAGGAAACTGGAAAAATTACTTCTGTAAATCAGAACATAGTTCACTTTATAACATAATTCACTTGGGAATATTTGTCGAACTCATGGATTTGAAAGGTTATACAATGTTACTACTAACAAAAGATTTTATTAGTAAACCTGTTTTTATGTGAGCTTGACCTGAATTTTTGATAATTTCACTAAAAATAAGTGAGAATTCTCAAAGTTGGGCTCAGTAATACTGGTTCCAGTTCTGCTGCTTGAATAAGAGCATGCCTGAATGATGCTGAAATGATGCTGAAAAACTCGAGCCTCTCAAGCTTTCTTAAGAGAGGAAACTTTCTGTTGTTGGGGAAACGTGATTCTACTGAGGTGGACACAAACCCCCCTTTTGTATTCACAGCAGAACGTTCTGTTGGGAGTCAGTGTCCTTTTTGTAGGAGATAGTGTAGTCTGTCTTAAGAAATAGAATGCAAGGGCTTAGCAGATACAAATGACAGTAAATACGAAGCACTATTTCATGCTAGGAGCTCCCATTTAAATCTAGTACTTTCTAATGGGATTAAACTCTTACAACGTGCATTTTTTCAATAGACCAGGAGAAATAAAATAAAGAATTGATGGTTTATGTATTTAGACAGTTGTCTCTTTAATGATTTTTTCTAAATATTTGTTAAGTTTATTTGAAAAGTCTCATCTTCAGTAACAAAACCTCAGCAGACGTGACTGATAGTATTATTCACACCTGGCTTAAGAAGTTTGCTGCTGTGTCACTGATGAAATTATTATTACAGTATGTATATACCAGGGAACCCTGACTGATTCTTTGATGTGCTTTGTCCAGGACGGCAGGTACAGAGGAAGAAATTCTTCAGCCATGGATTGTGGTGAATTTGGTAATATCTATTCTGGTTGGGACAAGTTGGATCTTCCTGTCTTACCAGCCAGAGCTGGACCACAGTGAAGGTAGGAGGCATTAACAGGCAAAATATTGATCACTCTTGTCCAGTCTATTATCTGCTGTGTTTTGTATTGGAGAATAGTCCTGACAAGTGCCACGGTTAAGGAATGATGAGCTTTGCCTTCCCTCCTAGTAACTTTCCAAGTGTTTTTAGGATTCTGGTATCCATGTTTGGTCTTCGGAAGACCAAAAGGAGGCAAGGAGGGACAGAAAGCTGAAGGAAATTCCTGTGTGAAGCACTTTTTGACATAAAGACACTGTGTGGGTGGGGTCATCTTTGTAGAAGAAAAACAATTTTTATTTTCAACAGCATTTTGAACATGTGCAGTTATTTATTCTGCTTATGTTTTAGAAAGTTTCCTTATGTTGTTAATGCATCTTTACAAATGCTAAATATGTTTTGAGTACAATTTGGTGGTATTTTTTGCAACAGAAGATTACTTGGTGATAGCTAGCTGTGAGCAGTATAGTTAATGACTTTCCCAGGTCCCCGTATCGCTAATTTAACACTGTGATTCACATGGCAGGTATGCACAAAAATTAATTTGTGTAAATGGAAAGCGTCCTTCATGAATCTGACATTTGCAGAACTTTAACAGTTGCTCAATCTACTTTCTGATTTTATTTAAGCACCAAGCTGAATGCAGGATGGTATTGCATGTGATCAGCTGTCAGTGTCATTGCTAATTCTCTTAATGATTTAGGGGCAACAACAAGATTTTAGAGACAGTGGTGGCTCTTGGTATTACTGAGTTTTTGATTGGGAGGATAGGAGGAGGCTTGGGGAAATGCCAGAGAACTCTTCAGGTATAGTTAAATTGTTTTCAAATGGAGTTTTTAAAATAGAATTCCTTTTTCTCTCTTGCAGAACTGATGTTTCATGCTGAAATTGAGGAATTTCCCCAAGGGGATATCTTACCTAGAGTCCAGCCGTAGTGTGAAACAAACATCTTTGAATATCATAATTGTGACTGATGCCTCAACAACATTTTCTTTGTATTGTAGCCATATATTATACATTTCATAAAGCAAAAAATGTATTTTTATACTGTATATATTTGGGTTTGTTTGATGTTTTATGTACACTGTTTTATAAATTTCCAGTGATAACTGAAAACTTTTATACTTCTGCTTTTTGTTTTATAAAAAGTAAATTATCTCTAGCACATAAAGTCAAGCTGCTTTTGTAAGCACTGCTGCCTTGGTAAGATGTAGAAGCTCAGGCATTCAGTGCTTTTAGACAGTGCTACCTTCTTCAACAACCTGCACTTTGTTATTGATGGTAATATCAGTTCATACAGCTGGGTTATCTGACTTGGCTAAATATTTCTAGAGACTGTAACAAATCTTAAGAAGAAAGCAATTTAAGAAAGGTTATAACACACAAAGTTAGAAAACATGTAATAAACATTTCAAAGTTAGCAACATAATCTGGTTTTAGTTGTCATAAAAAGCATTTTTTTGAATATGGGACTGATATTTAGTTTGATATTTCCTTAAGAGTACACTTTTTTTCCGTTAGTTTTCTTAACAAAGCTGCTCACAGTACCACAGAATGCTTGAGGTTGGAAGAGACTTCTAGAGTTATCTAGTCCAAGCCGGGACACCCAGAGCACGTGGCACAGGGTGGCAGCCAGGTGGGTTTGGAAGATCTCCAGAGAAGGAGCCTCCATAGCCTCTCTCTCCACAGCCTGTGCCAGGGCTATTGCCCTCACAGTAAAGTTCTTCCTCACATGGAGATACCACGTTCTTGTAAGGTGGTTTAGATGCCAGAAAGAAAAGTTTCCATGTTGCGGCATCTTGGTCAGCTAATGGCTACCTAAAATACCACTTAAGTGGGGCTTCTTGCGTTGCTAATAGAAAATACAGGTCATGCACAACCTGACCACCATTAAGTTACAATTCTTACAAAACCAGTCACAGGCTTAGTGCTCTAATTTTGTCTTACATTGTGTGATATAGTGAGTAATAGCATTATTGCTCTTCCTAAAGAAATGTGGAATTCTCAGATTCTTCAACCTATTTTGATGGAAATTATTTCTTCTAAAATGTTTTGTGGCTTTGTGTTAGCAATGGAACAGGAAATTTTTTCCTAAAATTATAAGAAAATTCTTATCAAAGCAAAACAAAAACCCTACAGCAACCTTCCTTGTGCATAGTAGAGCCAAGATTTTTTTTTCTTTTATGTTTTCCTTTATATTTCAGTGGCAAATACAGATATCTGGTAGGACAAGACAATCTCC
>JAUBNY010001169.1:191081-204752 GCA_032275445.1 Crypturellus soui
TGCGTGATGTCTTCACAGAATCACAGAGTGGTTGAGGTTGGAAGCTCCCTCTGGAGATCATTTTGTCCAACCTTCCTTCTCAAGCAGGGACACCTGGAGCATGTGGCACCGGGTCACATCCAGGTGGGTTTGAACATCTTCAAGGATGGAGACTCTGTGACATCCAGGATGGTAGCTGGTTCCAGTGCTCTGTCTCCTCTGACAGATTGCATCCCAGCACCGTTCAGCCAGTTCTCAATCTGTCTCACTGACCACTCATCTAATCTGCACATCCTGAGCTTGCCCAGGAGGGTGACAGTGACAGTTATGAGAGACCGTGTCAAAATTTCCCTGAATCTGGGGCAGACAAAATTCCCTGCTCTCTTTGTCCACCAAGCCAGTCATCTCATCATAGAAGGCTCCCAGATTAGACATGACTTGTGAATCCTTGTCCTGCAGCAGTCATAAGCAAAGCCACTAAAAAGGCCTTTCTTTGCTAAATACCACGCTTTCTTTGTTAATAATTAAAAAAAGTATATATTAATCATTATTAAGATTCAGATATGCAGATTGTACTTTGTATGAATAGAGACTAAGAAATAAAATTGGTCATAAAAAGTTGAATGTGCTGTCAATCAGAGTACGTAGAGGAAAATCTAAGAACTTCAAGCAGTGTTTTAAAACTTTTGCATTCTGCTTGCTTGAAAGCAATAATGAAACTTAGTACGAGCACAAAACTTAGTTTTGAAGACCACATTCTTTACAAATACAATAATACTTTTTTTTTTTAAAGGGGAAAAGTTTGACTGAGAAGTTAAATGCAGAAATTAAGTGTAGAGGAATGCATATTTTGACTGTGACCACTGGGAGAATGAGCATACAGTTTTTCCAGCCTCATTTGAGGCTCCTGCTTTTGGCCAATGTATCTTTTACTTACAGAGGTGCCTGTTTCCTTGCATGGAATGTAGAGGCAACCTAGGTTGCCTGTAGGGCAGATGAGTCCTTCTGTAAACCATACTTCTGAACTGGGCCAATGAGGTCAACTAATCGGTTTTCTGATTTGAGAGGACGCTATTTACACATGGTGCAGAAAATGGGATGCTGAAGTAGAATTTTAGTTATTTTGACTGTAGACACTATCAATAAGAATGCTTAATCTCCTGCAATTTCATTACAAATACATGTAATATGTGTGGAATATATGTTTCCTGAACTTGAAACTGCAGACACTTTCCGGCCAAACACTTGGGTGATGGTCCGCATTAGTATTAATGAGTATATGAAGTGCACAGATCTAGAACTGTTAACAGAAACGGAAGATGGACAAGGAAAAGATGTGGTGGTTCACTTTATAAATGAGAAATACTTCCCTATTGAGGTATAGTGATAGGTTTTATTCTTTTGAATAGTTGTCTTTTTTAGGGAATGGTCTCCCTCAAGCAGAGAGACTTGTTTTGTGATGTTTTCCTGTCAGAGAAGAGCAAGGTGAGTAAATTTTTACATCATCACTTCAGCATAGCAAGGTTCTTCAATTTAAATAATAAACCTGATTTTTGTTTTATTTGGATTTATTTTGCCTAGATCATTTTTACATAGTTCAGTGCTTCTTTTTGAAAACTAAGCATATACAGTGTGCATTTTGACCACAGAAATGGTTTATGTGTGCCCAGAGATCCAAGGCAAGCTTGCTGAGTTGTGCTCAATCTTCAGCATTATTGTTTTTTGTGTGTTCCTATCATATCTGATAGGGCTTATTGCCAGGGCTTATTCTTTTCTGCAACAATTTTGTAAGTTTTTGTTGCTATGTTATGAAAAGATGCAGGTGCCTTTCTGTTTTAACTTGCAGGTTCCAAGGAGAGCATCAGATGAACGAAATTTAATTCTTTTGGAGTTAGTAGAAGTTAAAATGGAGAGAGAC
Organism: Crypturellus soui; assembly: GCA_032275445.1. NCBI lineage: Eukaryota > Metazoa > Chordata > Aves > Tinamiformes > Tinamidae > Crypturellus > Crypturellus soui. The sequence goes on from JAUBNY010001169.1 coordinate 192,979, forward strand.
TTGCCAAGGCTGCTGGCACGTGCAACGGTGCACCTTTATGAAATCATTAAGGTAGTGACGAGGACAGTTGTTTAGGGTTTGTCTGAGGAGGAAAATAATTTTACATTATCGGTGCATTTGAAACAAGACATGCATTTTTCTATATTGATTTATGGTGAGAAAAAGAGAGCAAATGGTGTGATCATAAAAATCTACAGTTCAGTATTTCTGTAATAAAATAGTAATTTTTAATAAAATTATCTAATGTGAAAAGCTGTGTGGGTTCATAGTCATGCCAGAAGGCATTATTATCTAAATGCTTTTGCATACAAGAATGGTGCTGTGTTTTAACTACCAGGTGACTTTGAAACACTTCTAGGTTCCATTTTGTAATTAGTGCTTTTTCATATCCTTGACAATGTACTGTATAAAATATCTACGTGCTTGTGCATCTCCTCCTTTCTCTTTTCTTGCTTTGCAGAGAGGCTGCTGCACTGCAACATGTCCCATGAAGAACCGAGATATGGTAGGATACTTCGCACCTCGTCTCTACGGAATAGTTATAATTACATTCAGAATAGTTAAACTTTGTACTGTAATGTTCAAGATGGATGTTAAAGCAAGGAATAACAGAAAGTAAAGGACAGTGCAAGAGATCTGCCTGTGGACCTCTTACTGTTTATCAGTATCGTTACAGTGGGGCTATAATGTTCATGTACCAGGAATCCAAGGTCTGCTTATTCTTGTCCATCTAGCATGTCTGATTTGAGGAACTTGCCTGGATGTTGATGACAAGGTTTTGTCACTGTCTGTTTAACAAGAAAGGCCTTGCTTGCTTTCAGTTCTTAATGTCTCCATTAAAGGACTAAACTAGTCACAAGTTTGAATGTACATTGTTTTGGTGGCAGCTCAGGGCAGGGATGATGTTGTAGTGTTGAAGCACACAGCACTTACCTTAGAACAACTGAGAGCCAGTATGCTCCAAAATGGACTGTTGTGCAAATAGAGAGTGTAATCCAAATCCTCTGAGCATGCGCTGAACCAGTGTATCCTCAACATCTAGGCACCAAACTTCATAACATTTCCTAGGCAAACTTGCTACCTTCTTTAACTCCTCAGGGAAAAATATTGACAGAAGCAAAGTCTGTTCTCTCTGGCTATAATTTCTGTCTCTGAGCAAAAGAGGTTAGTCAACTAACCAGACTTATGTGTCTGAAATACAGAAAATAGGGAAGGAGGAGTAAGGAATTTTCACTAAAACAGGCTAAATATCTAAATCTAAAAATGCTAGTGTAGAGCTCCAGGCGTGGCATGTTAGTCCCAAATACATATGTATATTTATATTACTTTACATGTACTCTAAATGTATAAACTATATTGCAAGAAGCTTAGATAAACACTGGAGTATAAATTGTTTTGGTGGTCGATTAGTTTTTTGTTTACATTACTGTATAGTAAGAAAGCCTGTATTGGTCAGTTTTCTGAACTCCATCCATAGAATAGATTTCTTTTCCTGAATAATAAATTTATACAAGGATATAAGGAAAGAAAAAGTTTTGAAATTCTATTCAGAAAACAAATATGTGGGGAGAGGTTGCTTGTTGCTTTTTTATTTTTTTATTTTTTACAGATCTTGCAATTGTTTATGTTTGTCATAAGATTGATAGATTGTAGTAGTAAAATGAACTTTTTTTTTTCAGGTCTTTTGTTTCCTGGAAGTAAAGTTCATGTTCTGCTATGGATGCCTTGGTTATGGCAACTCACCTCAGGTCTCGATCTCTTCTTCTTCAGTTTGGATTTGTGAATGGGAACACAAGGAAAGGAGGCTGTTAGTGGGCTATTGAATCCAAAGACATCTGGTGGTGGCAGTAGTATCACTGCATAAACCTCATCAAGATCTACCTGCAGAATATTTACGCATTTTATTCCCACTGCTTCTCTTGGAAGAAAATCCAAGATGCTGCTTGCTTTTCTGGAGCACTTCTACAATTTATTCAGGAGCAGTTTTTCTGTGTGTTATTTTTTGTTTGTTTGTTTTGTGTCATTTTTTTCCTTTTCTTGTATTAGCATTGTCCTGTAGTCCCCAGTCAGTTCTGGTCAGGGTTAGTTGGCCCCTGATAATTGTCTCTCTAAGGCAATTGCTGCATTTTTTTTTTTTTTTTACTGTACTAAACTAAAATGTGGCAAAATAAAGTGTGGAGGGTTTTTTTGTTTATTTTTTTTTCTTTTATGAATCCATTTCAGAGTCATACCAGGTTAAGGTAATCTATCAGAACATTAAGAAAGCCTTATAAAGCCAAGTGATCTTTAAGTTAATGTTTCCTCCACCATTTGTCTAGTGCTGCAGTATGATCCTCAATATTTTTTTTTTCTTAGAATGATCAATGGGTCCTAAAATTCCGCTGCTTATTTTTTTTCAGATGGATTATCTTGGAAGATTTGGCTTACACTATTGAGATTGTGCTGTTTATATTAAAGGCTGTGACGACTTGGAGCAACAGTGTTTTTCTTTTGTAGCTGAGTAATCCGAAGCTTCAAAGGCCCACAGACCGTACTATGTTTCCTCGACCTCCACCGACTAAGGACGGAACACATCCTTACAGGTACTTGGGAATTGTTTGTTTATTTGCTTTAATGTGAGAAGTCAGCTAACGTTTAAATTCTATCTCATTTCAGTGAAGAGAAAATATTCAGTGAAGATTTTTTTTTAAGACTCCTTGGATGCAACTCCTCATGTTGACAAGAGTGCACAATTAGGTTTTCTTAAGTGTGCTATGAATCAGTCACAAATTCCTGCCCACAACTTCTGAACTATTTTTTTCAGCCTAAGTCCTGCTGTTTTGTCTTCTTACGTGTTTCAGGCTTCTTCTGATGTGACTCTTCAGGATTTTACACAATCGTGTTCATGTTCTTGCTGTTGTTGCTTTGTCCTGTCATCCTTTTTTTCTTTTTTCCCCCAGACAAATAAGTCTAAGCATGGTAATTTGCGTTAGGTTTCCAGTATAGAAATTTTAGCATCTCTTTCCAGATATCACCATCAGAATATGATAGCTGTGAGTGACAGTGTTTGAACACATATTTTTCCATTTGCATCCCATATTTCTCTGTTATTTTGTTGTCCTTCCATAATTCCTTTTTCCTTTTCTGTGAAAGCTGAATGTAACTTTATTTTGCCCTGCTAAATATGTAGCTCTTCATTGTCTTTATGGACAACTTTGTAGTTTCTGTAAAATCCATTCTAGCTCCAGATTAAATCTAGCCTCTACCTAGCCATGCAGAAAGCATACTCTTACTGTGCATTTAGAAATTTTGGTGCATTTTGGTGAATATTCATGTTTATCATGAGACTTGAGGGAGAATATTCACCATGAGACTTCAGGGAGAAGATTCAAGAATGTGCTTCACTGTGAAGTCAGATCAGTTGATTAACACTGGCATGTGATGCTGGTCATACCACTTGCTTCATAGGAGGCCCATTTAGCAGCTATTTTAATGGAAGGAAGATTTTGTATCTTGTCTACAAGGTTGCTAGTTATGCTAGTATTGCATTGTTTTTGTTTACCCCTGCTACTTGAAGTTCTGCTTGCCAGAGCACTGAATGCCAAATCTAACATCTTTGGGGTAGTTCTCTTTTGGACTGAGGAAAGGTGGAAAGCCTTTGAAGGAGAAACCACTGCTGTCATGTCTGCAGTGAACCTGGGAAGGTCTTGAAACCCCTCCATTGGAACAGGTTAAGAGAATTGTTGATGTCTTAAACAAAAAAAAAGAAACAAAACTGCAGAACAATTTTTCTTAAACATGAGAAAAATCAAACTCTGGTTACCTGTTTGAGAAAAGTAGGATTTCTGGTGTATTATTTGCTATATTTTGATTTATTTTTATTATAGTTCTGTGATGTACTTGAAGGATTCTCTTAGTAGTTATGATAGCTTTTTTATTTTCTTTTTTTTCCTCTCATATAGAAAACAATAATTTCATACTATTCGGTTCTCATTTCTCCTTGCAAAAATATCCTGATATGTCAAATTATATGCCTAGGCAAAGTCCAGGTAATTACCAAGTGATTTTGAGCACTATAAAGGTAGTTGTATTTGCACATTTCATCTCCACATTACATTTTAGTCTTATTCTTTTCCAATTACTGTGGAGTGTTTTGGTGTTTTTTTCCCCCTTGATAGTAATGACATCTCAGCAGAACCAAAGAGATATGCTTCATTCCTGCCTCCAAAGCTATTTGCAAAAGTTACTCTTCATAACAAGAAGATACCTGCTGTCTCTGATCTTTCTTCAGAGGAAACCCTTCCAGAAGGTACCAAAGAGCTGTCAGCACAAACAAGGCAAGAAACTAATTTTTCCTTATTTAAGCTTTGGAATTTGTTTTTTATTTTGGGGTAGAGAAGCTGGATACTGGCAAGGTGCACTTTGTTATCAGCTAGTGCATTTTAAATAGACAATGTTCTCACATAGAACAATGTTTTCTATTTGCATGGCATCCTGCCTTGTTTTGGAACAACTGTGAGACAATATCATACAGCTGTTCTACTTCACAGTATCTGAAAGAAATCTCTTGTTGGCATGGATTAAAGTAATTCTTTTGAAAAAAAATCTGGGATAAGTTGCAACTATGGCAACAGTGCTGTACATTTGTGCATTTTCAGTTATGCACAAGCAGTAAGTTTAGATTTGTACTTTTATACTTTTTTTTACTATTTATAGGGTTTCAAAAGAGATGTTGATCACTTTATGCATTGAACAAGCTCCATATGTCTTTCATTCCTGTTTGCCCATTCTCTCCTAAGACTTTTGAAGCCATTGGCCATTTTTTTTTTGTTAAAATGTGTTAGAGAATTCAAAGTTTCTAATTTCCTATAAGATTTATGCAAATAGTTCAGTGCTTGCAGGTTTTTCTCACTAAGAGCTTGAGTCTTCCCCATTCTTATACTAGAAAGAAATTATGAATGACCAAGTTACAAGAAGAATTTCTACTGGCATTTGAATTTTATGACACCAAAGAACCCACTCATGAGACAAGGCATTGGAAAGGACTTAAAAAAAAAAATCTATAATGGCTTTACAGCATACTTCTCAGCACACTATACTCACTGTAGCTCAGTCCTAGTTCTGATAAGCCTGAAAGCATCAATTTAAGTTTTGTGGCTTTTTAGCTTTTTACTTATTTTGTCCGTACCAGATAACCCCACAAAGCCATATAATAAATGTATGAACTTTTTTTTTTACAGTCTGGAAAAAATGATAAATGAGTATGACAATCTGAAAACCTGGCAGGAAAAGAGAGAATATTTAGATCGCCTCGTGCTAAAGACAGGACCGCAAAGGATAGCAAAACCGAATACAGTAACTAAAACGCACATTGAAAAATGTTCTATATATGTTTTATTGCTCTTGATCTGTTTGCTGTTGTTGAATCAATACATGGAATTCAGTCTGATCCATTAAACTGCCTCTGCTGGATTCAGGTTTATCAGAGAATACGTGGTTGGAAATATTTCTGAACATCTTATCAATGACTTGTGGATGCAGCTTGTAGTCTGACTCTTTGATGAATTTAGAAATCAGCAGAAAGATTGTAGATTCTTGGTACTATGGTTGTGTCTAAATACACAGAGCTGGATCCTGCACACCCAAAAGTAGTATGATATATGTTTTAACCTAGAATGGTTCCTGACACCTGAGAAACACTTGAGGTAACACCTGAGAGAGGGTGTTACTTAAAACTTTCTAAACTGCAGTGTGACATATCTGTAAGAAAAAAGGGTATTTTTACACTGAGATTTAAAAGGAGTAGGGTAATTCTAACTATGAGATGTAACTTTTTCTTTTGATAATATGATTCTGTACGATACTGCCCACTCTTCCTCAAGAACTCCAATTCTCAAGTGCTGTAGTAAAAGAAAAGCACTTGAAAAATGCATTGTTAAACCTGTATTCCTTTTTTTTTTTTTTCCCAGCAACTGCTGTTAAACAGCAGCTTCAGAGAGCCTTTAGTGCGGTGGCATTGCAGAGGGTATATAGATCTGATTAGGAAGTCAAGGCACTTGGTTAGAACTAGATGAGATATGAACTTGTGTTAACGTGTCAGAAATCAAACTGTGTTGACTGTTAAGGACCAAATGGATGTAAAAATGTTTAACCAAAAATTGAGTTCATAAAACTTAAACTAGTGAGAATTCAGAGTCAGACTGTACAAAGTTGTAGCAATCCCTTTGTTGCATTGTAGTAATACTTAATATAATCATAATGTAAGATTTTTATGACTTTTTTTGTTAATTACTAAAACTAGTAAGAGTGCTCTATGTTGATGTCTTTTGCATTACTTCATTGATAACTTTTGCCCCTTTCTTGTGTTCCTACCTGATCTACTTTTGCTGTCAGGCTTTATGTGTGTTTGGCTGATATTTGATTTGAAAATTAGCTAGTAGTAATAGCAAGCAAATAATGGCAACTCTTCTAATTTATTCAAAGAAAAAACAGAACATTACTGTATAGTTATATTACAACGTATTTCAGTCTGAGAGCGGTATCTCCTAAAGATTACAAAATAGATTTTTTTTTTAAGTTCTTCAATAAAGATCATGTCTTTGGTAGCTTAAGGTACCCCAAAATAACTTAATTTAGTTCTTGTTCTAGGCAGATCACACTGAGCACTTATTTGAAAATGAGGCTGATGGAGAAAACATCCCAGCTTTTCCTGACGTTTCAGGTTTGGAGAATTCAAGTATTGCATATATCTGAAATACTGCTCATTGTAACCTTCACCACTGAAAATAAATATACATTCTGCTTTCTGGTTATGTGTAACTAGTCTGTATTAAAAAAATGCTTTGAACTATCGAGAAAATAAATACTTACAGGAAAGCTTAAAATGTATGTTCTAAATTCTGGTGCTCTGCAGCTTGTATTTCTTGTAAGTAGGAGATGCTAACTTTTATGAACAATCATCTGACCAGCAGGTGAATGATATGCAATTTTACAGATATTGATTAATCAATATCAAAATTGCTGAACTAAAAAAATTATTGGAAACTATGAACCTGTATCACTATCAAAACAAGGTTTTGCTGATAGCTTCCAGCTTTGGGAGATATCTTGGGTCTGTGACAGAAAGATGTTTGTAAAATAATGTACAAAGCAAGGATATAGAGTTCTGTATTTCTATTTACAGTAACTCAGTGTCCAATAAAATTACAGAAAAATCTGCAATGAACATCTTAAACTTACCTTATTCAAAAGAAAGGAATCTTAAAATTGTATAGGTTCTGTATAGGGTTTATCGTGGGATGCGTTAGGTGTATGCGGCATAGAAAATTGACAGAAAGACTACAGTGTGATCTACTTTCCTGTAAATATATGAATTATGTAATAGTAACCATTTTGGGCTATGGTTAAACTATGAGAAAAAAAATGCAACAATAAATTGATGTTTTGCCCTATTAAGTGCTTCAGAATGCAATATTATGTAAGTAGGTGAGAAATATTTAATAAGCATTTTTTTAGGCATTTTAGTAGTTTTAGGTGAAATTCAAATTTATTTGAAACAGTGACTTGCCATTAGAGTCGTCTAGTTAAGAGTTGGAAATTTCCAAAGAAGTAAATTATTTTTTGACCGCCTTTGTGTAAATTGTTGATGTCACTTTAACTTGTCCATAACAAGCCAAAGAAAATAAGTGTTCGATTTTTCTCTTTTCTTTTGTAGCTGATTACCAGCTAGCTATGATCTCCGAAAAAGAGGTAAAGGCATTTATTATAAAAAGCATTTTATTTTCACTGTGTATTGTGTTAGTGTTGCCTTATGAATTCTACAACAGGTATTCAGTACCCTGTAACTGCTGTGCCAAGAACCAGAAGGTCTTCAGTCAGCTTCCCTGATTTCCAGGCAGGATTGTTCTTCCTCTTCCGCTAACTCCACAGGATTTCTTTCGTTGTGTGGGAACTGTGATGGTAGTCAGGATCATTTTGGTCTTAATCAGTAAGAGTCTTATCTATACTAATACTCAGTATGCTTAATTGCAATGAATCAAAGGCCTTACAGGAAAAAAAAAAAAAAAGAAAAGAAAGAAGCATGATTGCAACGGATTTAAAGAGATTAGTAACAAACATGTCATTTCAACCTTGGTGGTTTTAAAATAACGAATATCATGGGTCAATAAATTCTTTATGGAGTGCCAGTCATCATGGCATTAGAATTCATGTTCTTTGAACACATTAGCCTGTTCAGTTTTGTGATTCAGCCCTTAAGTACTCCTAACATTAGGTAACCCTTAAACAGAGAACACAATCTTAGGTGTATCTTGAATATATCTTTCTTTACAGTGAATCCTATTTAATGTGAAAAAGTCAGTTAAATTTGTGTTCTCTTAGGTAGACAGGTGAATACTTCAAATAAGCTTTCAAAACTGTTATCACCACTTGTATAGGAAGCAAAAGTTTTTCAAGATAAATTTCAGAGATGTTTTAATGCTTTCTGATTATGTTTTCTTCCACTCATTACATCAGCAGCAGCAGCACAAGGTCATCTTCTAAAGAAACTGTTTCTGCTTATGTCAGGAATGAATGTGGTATATTGCAGCAAGCACTGTATTGACTCCAGTTAGAGGAAGGGATGTAATTTTATTTTGCACATTGTTGTTACAGTATTGCACATTCTGTGCTTTGTCTTTTTTTTTTTCCTCTCTGCAGCATAAGTCAAGCTTTGTTTTGTTACAGTGCTAAAAATTCCCAGAAGTGTGTCCTTTTAATAATTTAAACTGCAGTAATCATGCACCATGCTAAATTTCAGGTGACTGAATTTAAATGCTTTTCACTTGCCTTTTAGCTTCTCCCAGCCTGGGCTGGTTTAAGTTAAAGTGCCTGTTACCTCACTGGTGAAATTAACGTTGAAACTTTTAGAAGAAGTGTCCTCGTTTATTCCTGGCTTTACTTTAATCCCATTTTTTATCCTATCTATTTTAAACCAATGTTAAGAAATCAGAGAAAACTATAACAATAATAATCTACTTACAGAGTGAATTGGAGGGCAGTTCTCCTCAGCCTGCGGGATGTCCAGAGCAAATATGGAAAACTGCAGAGGAGGATCCATTTACAACCATTAAACATGAACACCCTGAAGAAGAAATCCTTCCAGCAACAAGTGAAACATCTACACTTTTGGAAAAGAAGGTCCGTACAAAATTTAGTTGGAATTTTTTCAAATTTCCTTTGAAAAGGCTTTGAAAAGGAAAACCAATTAGGAAGTCCCACAGAAATTGTCAAGAAAGTTAACAATTATTTAGCAATACAAGTGCATGTAATGAACTAGAATGTACAGTTTTTCAATTGTGTATCAGCAGTAGCGGTAAGTTGAATTCAAATGTCCATTCTTTGTTTCAATCAAATCAAAAATGAATATTTGAAAAGAGTTTCTTGAAATAGAGTTCTCAAGAGGTTATGACACTTGTGAATGACTTTCCAGTGGAGAAGTGTAATTTTTGTCAAAATTGCAGTTAGAAGGTCATTAGAAGGACACTTCAGTAAAATTTGAGAAAGAAATTTATTAGTGTAAAGCTTTGAGGTATCCAGTGTCCATCTAGAAGGTTACCTTTCTGAATGGTAGGTTAATGGTAGGTTACCTCTACAATGCCTAACAGGGATTTTTGGTATATTACTGTAGCAGTTTAATTCTTTTTGTTCATTTATACTAGACACAGTTACTTTTTTACACAAAGTGATGAAGATATTTAAGAAATCTTGTTTTTCTTACAGGCTACAGAACCTGATGTTTCAGAAGTGGTACATTCCACTGAGGTACCAAAAATAGTTGATACTCTTAAATCAGGTAAAAACCCTTTTTTTTTTTTTTCTATTTGCAGTTACTGCTTTCTAACTGAAAGAAAAACTCTGCGTTTAATGCAGCAGAGTTCAAGAAACTAAAGCAGTATTGCCTGTTGTGCAGGTTTGTCTAATGCACTGAACTAGACTAGTTTGTTATTCATTCTTGTTTCATACACTTGTTACACTTCATTCAAGCAATTCCTGATTTAAAGTAGTTAGAAAATATATTTTCTAACTCTGCTGACTGGAACTTGTACTATTGTGCATTTTTAATAAATATTCATCAGATGAATACTTAGAAGATTCAAAAATATGTTTCATTGGATAAATTGTTTACATATAGCTTTACAACTGTCAAAAAATCAATTTAGATTTATTAGAGTGTGTGAATTTGATGGAATTTATTTGCTTTTTATTTACTATTTTCCAGATGAATCTGCCAAAAAATTGCCTTTGCTTTTGAACAAAATGGAGGTACGTTGTATCGTCTTCAGGGGCATACCAGTTAAATATACTATATTTATATCTGAAATGTGATGATTAACGTAGAAATGAGATTCTTAAAATCGTGTATATTAATTCATTTCAAATGCTAAGTACTTCCAACCATCACTGAACTAAAACAGTGCTTAGATGTAAGCAAGTCCCTGTACTTGTGGCAATAGTTTTGTATCATAGACTACATGAGATATGATTTCTAAGCAATGTAATTGTGAACTCAATTTTTTTTTTTCATTTTTAAAATAAAATTATGTCATATAGTAGTTACTCCTTTAAGAAGGTTTCATACTATTGCAAATATCTTTAATGTCTTGTCTTGAAATATGCTGTATTTGTACGCTAGGATTAATTTTTGCTGGGGAAGCAGTTGTGTTACCAGGCAAAGACACCATTCAGAGCCTTTCAGTCTAACCACTAAAAGCATATTCTTTTCTGTTGTTTTATCATGTTCTACTTTGTCCTCCAAACTGTAGCATTTTCTGACCATGTGAAGTCACTCTGAGTGTTTGGTGGCTGTTAGCCATTAAAATGGCATTTACTTGTTGAAAGCCAGTGAATATGCTGAAAGTTGGACTGCTGTTTAGTGATATAGTTGATAAATGATATAGTTGAGCATGTAGCTTTTGGCTGATGAGTGCTCTGTGTGCCCTCCAATATTGGTGAGAGGATGTTCTGCCAGAGCACCCTTCCAACCTTAACCATTCTGTGATTCCGTGAACGCAGGGACTTCAGGAGTCTATTGTCTTAGGTAGGTGATGAGAGAGAAGAGACTATAAATCACCCAAATATTTTTGCAAATGCATTTTTTTTCTGTCAGGAAATATAATTTCTAATATCAGAAATCTGTGAAAACAGTACTTGATCAGTTAAATAAAGTACATGGAAATATATGGTGTCCTTATGAACAATTAAATAAATATCTTTGGAATATAGGCAAGACAGAATGATGGCTACTTACTACACGCTTCTATGTTAGCTCTCAGAGGTGTGCACTCTTTGGAAAATTCATGCTAGCATTTTGCAAAATAATGTGAAGTGCTTGGACAGTGAAGGTTCAAGCCTCAGATACAAAAGCAATGTCAAATTCAGATATAAAGTATTGAATGAAAAACTAGATTTACCTCGTGGACTTCCAGAGCTAGGGTTTTCATGGACTTGGGAAATTGAACTGGCCAATTCATTGATGAATTAGCTCCTTGGGCCTGGGAGTTTATTGTTCTGGTACTGTACCTATGGGTAGCAGAGGCTTCTGTTGCTACCAGGTTCCATCAGAGGTTTTCACTGTGCTCCATTTTCAATAGCCTGGGGCTTTTTCAGCCCCCCATCTCAGTCTGTGTGTCTCCCTCCCAGTCCTTTTGCAAATGAAAGAACCGCAGTTATAAACTGTAGCCTTCAAGGGAGATTGACTCATTTGCTTGTGTGAAGAGAGCTGTATTCTCTGTTTATTCTATCCCATCCCACTTTTT
>JAUBNY010001169.1:278487-293707 GCA_032275445.1 Crypturellus soui
TTGGATTAAAATAGTACTTACCTCCATCTTGCACCGTTCCTTCCCTGTTTAAATCGGGATTTTTAAAAAGGTAGTTGTTAAGAATCACACAGTATCCATGGGGGTTATTTTCCATCTTATACGCTTCCACAAACTGCAGTAACACAGAAAGCGGGTAAAAAAGCAGTGCCAAACATCCAAGAAACATACACTACAGAGATCTTTCCTCCACCATGTCCAAACATGAAAAAAAAAAAAAAAAGAGAGCCAAGATACAAGAAAGGAAAAAACCCCAAATACAAACCTGTCCTGGGTACAGGGAAAAGCATACTGCTGCTTCTCCCTGAAATCCATTCTCCTATCTCAGTGGCTGGAATATGATTTTGGAGTGAAAAGCAAATATCCCAAAACGTGTGCAAAAAAAGATTCCTGCACTGTATCAATGGGAACATTGATAATCTTGTTGGATTTGCTGTGAGGCAGCAGATGCTGCTGGTCCCTCTCCATCTGTTCAGCTTGAGTTGGAAGAGGACGTGCTACTACCACCTTTGCCTGTCTGAGTCTCGATCATTTTTAAGACTGATTTTTTCCCCATGACAGACACTACTTTATTTCTTGTCTGCAAGGCTGAAACAGCCAGGTCCTCATCAAAGGACAATTCTTGGTCTTCTTTTGAAAATGGGAATTCTTCCAAAGCCTATATATAAAGCCATGTCCCCTCCCCTTTATGTTTTCCCCCCTCAGTTTTAGATACTCATGCTCCCAGGAGCTGGCTGAACACTTTAAAGGCAGTCTTAATTATTTCTCACCCGGCGTGCTCGTGTTCCCCCCACTGCTCCTTGTTCTGCTGGATTCACAGATGCGCATGTTGGACGGAAGAATTTTTCCTCAGAACCATTCCCTAAGAGGAGGATAAACAGATCACTTTAGGAATAAGCAATAAATCTTCCACTTAGTATATTTCAGCACCAAAAGAACAACCAAGCAGTGAGCTAGTGTGTGGTTTCCCTACTGTGAGAACACCATCATTTTGGAGAGGTTTTACCAAGGAGGGCTCCAGTTTTGCAGACGTCTTGCTGCAGAGTGAAACTGCAGAATGATCCTTGCAACAAAAAATACGTTTGTGCTAGACTGCTACACCCCCTGGCAAACACCACCAAAGTTGCAGTCTCTAATTAGGAAGAAGTGAATTTTGGCCCTCAGACACAACCAGAAGCTTGAAACTGGAAGACATGCCCTGCGTTCCCACAGTATCGTACCTCACTCCAGCCCTTCCCTGCCCTTGGGCTGGCAGCAAGATGCAGGGAATCTGAGTTTGGATACAAGTGCTCGTGCCAGGCAGGCCATTCACTAGCATCTCCACTGTGGGATGGAGAAGTGACAGAGAAGCCCCATTTTTGTGCAGTGATTACTACCCTCAGCCCACCCACTTCTGAGGCCATCATCTCTTTTCCAAAGTCCTGTCTCCAGTAACTCTTCCTTCTGCAAGAACAAGCAGTTTGGCTAACAGAAAATAAAAAGACACCCTCCCAGCACAAGGCTAGCTTCCCAAGGCATTGTCTGTCCCTCCTGTTCTCTTTTAGTGACTGAAAAGCTGAACTGGTCCAAAACCAGCACTGCACTCTGTTGTGGAGGAAGACTGCTTTAAAGGCAAAGAGGAAGATCCAAATTATTTACACACCACAGACTATAATTCAGGGACAGGTACAGCAAGATATGATGGGACGGTGAAGTAGCAGAAAATTTAGAACATCACAGAACCAAAAGTCACAATGCCTATCCTAGCATACTATAAAATATATCTCTTAATTCTGGACTCCTCAGATCCCAAGAACTGAGCTGGGAAATAAGAAAACTCAGGCCTATCCTAAATTAGCTGATTATGTAACTTACCCTTTGTTTTTAATTCATAGATACCAATTTTTTTCTTCAGGTCAGCTCTAAATTCCTTGAATAAATCCTTCAGGTTTGTCAAATTATCTTCTGTAATTAGGTCATTTCTTTCCATTTCCAGTAAGATCATCAGCATTGACTGGTAAAAGAAAAACAAACAATTCAAATTCATACATGACCTTCAGTGACTGCATCAAATAATCAAGTAATAAAGAAATTTTGAGTAATCAAGCATCAAAATATCTGACACTTTTGGACAGAGCAGAAGAAAACATCTTCATTCCTGGAGACTGGTTTTCTTTTTCCTTCAAAGCTCATTAGAAATGGATCAGGATGCAATGTGACTGAAGAAACGTACTAGTAAGGTAAGACAGGATCTTTAGAAACTGCCTTTACCTGAGTTATCCTGATTGTTTCAACTATGCAAAACAGGTATGTGGATACTGATGTGGCAATCCTGTTAAGTGTCACTACATTCAGATTAATTATTACAAGCCATTTGGTGGAAATGTACAGAACAGGCCTTCAGGAAAAAGAATAGACCTGATTAGTCCATGAAACTGGAAGCAAATCTGCCAACCACAACACAAATAGGACTGACAAATCGGAAGCTTCTTAACAATACCTAGCATTTTTATAACACTTCATTATTTACAATGAACAGCTATTCAGCCCATTTGTCAAGAACACTATGCCTACAGCGTTATCCTGGAGCTTGCTCTTTGGTAATTGTCTTTGCAGCAGGAATCTCACACTGGTGACGTCTTCTGGAGCTAAGTCTTCTGCAATCTCATATAGCAGTTGTCTAGCAAAAAAAAATATAGATAAAGACTTTTTAAGAAAGTTATAACAATTAACTAAAGGGTATGAGACAAGTCCTTTTCACCTCCCAAACACCCACAAGTGTCTGAAATGCATCTGATAACAGCTCCCATCATTTTATACAGCATCCATTAATATATTGAGATCATCCAAGAGCATCAGACTCTAGTGAGTGTAGTTAAAAGTAACAGTAGGGACACTGTATTTCAAAGTATTCTTCCTAAAATATGATTCAGTCTGGCTCACATCATCACAGTTTTGCAGAAACTTTAAGGAAAAACTGAGCTTCACTCTGTGGTTCCAGCTGTGATGTAGGCCAAATACAGATGACCTTCCTAATACTAATAAACTCAGGGAACAAGAGGAAAATTTTCCCCCCCAGACAAGAAAAGCAAGGAAACTGTATCTGTCTCAGAAACAACACAGCTTGAACGGAAGAAATGTAGAACCTGGTCTTAAAACTCACAAGGGTAGACAGTTGTGCAGTTATACAGTTATACTGGGATACAGCTAAGATGACAGCAAAAACTGAAAGCAGGAAGGATGGCACACAGCAGAACTGTTCTGCTTGAACCTTTTCCATGCAAATGCTTAACTGCTGCTGTGCTTACCTGTATGGAGACACCTTCGGCCTGCCCGGGATCCGAAGCTCCCTCTCCATCTCCCCCCGGCTGGAGCCCAGGTGGGAAATCAGGATGTCCACGCGATTGATCCGGTAGATCAGCTCCTTCAGGAAGGCCTGGTCACCATCGCTGACCAGGCCTTTCTCCTGCAGCGCTTGGAAGAAGGCCACGGGTTCCTGAATGGCTTCCAGCCTCCTCAAGGGGATGTGATCCAGGCTGAGGAACTTGAGAGCCGCCAGGTCATCCTTGGTCAGTGACTCAGAAATGCCAAAAAGGAGTTTCTGGGTATATGTACTCATGTTACGTTAGAACTTGGACCTAAACAGACAGAAGTTGATCCGACTCGTCATTCACTAGGGAAAAAGTATGATTTTAAAGGTATCATATAATATAGAATTGCCCAAAATAAATATATGCAATCAAAAATACTTCAATAGAAAAAAGATCGTTTTGAGGCTTAGCTCCTTCAGTTCATCAGACTCATGGTGAGCATAAGAAACTCTTCACCTAAGAAAGTAAGTGACAGAGGAAGTCTCAGATTCTTCTTGCTTTCTATGGTGTGTGCAGACAGCAGGGTGTCAGACGCAGCGGGTGTGCAGTCCTGACAGGTTGCAGGTGGATCCAACTACCTGGCCTCTCTTCCCTAGCACCATTTTTTGAAGTTTGATCCAATTTGGGAGCAGAAGACACGTGCATAAAGACCCAGGTTTGGCATCGTACCAAACATGAGGACCTGCATTAGTAAGCCTTTTCTAAACTAAATGGCTTCCGCTTCCCGTAGGCCATGCTTCTGACACAAGTCAAGGTGTGTTTATGTTTTGGTTTGTTGCATCAAGTACAAACCAGTTGCCAGACACAGACTGTGCCAACAACTCTTTAAAAAAATGCCAGGATTCTTGTCATGCCACTTCCTTTTCACTGAGCATCAAATATACCACTTTTCACCACACCCTCCATCAACACTTTAAATCTTAATTTTCGCATATGAACTCACTCCTGAAGTATAAGAGAAGGTTTTAAAACATGAAGTGCAAGCCTCCCATGTTAACTCACACTGACACTTAGCCTACCTCCACTTTAGCAGACTCAGTTGGTGTTTTAATCTCTCTGCCTCAAAGCAAACGTGCCCAGGAATCCCAGAAATGAAACTACATGGGGATGTAGTTGGTGGAAGTCTTCTCTGTCACTTAATTCACTTTAAAGTCTGAAAAGTTAACAAAAAATGAAGTCATGAAAGTAAAGCTTCCTAATTCTACATTAGCAGAATATTAGATGATCTGTTTTACTGTTATTGATGTTGCAAGTGTATCAATACTAGAGCTAACAACTCCAAAGCAGCCCAGCAGATTGCTGAATAAGACAGTATTACAGGAAATACTCCATATGGAGGCACCTGTCCCACCCCCTGTCCGAGAAACACGCGTCAGCAGAGCACCCCTTGGAACACCCACTTCTTGTCAGCGTTCTTAACAAGCAGCAGTGAACAGAAACCTAAACCCTGCTCTAGCCGGAAACAAATCCAAACAACAAAACCGCCTTGGTGATGCAGCACCTATGACTCAAGCTCTGCCCCCAATATTGCTTCCTGCAAATCCACTAAAAATTAACTTTCAACAGATAACCATCTGTGTGGTTCAGCTGAAACTAAAATAAAACTGAATATCGTAACAGATCATATCCACTTAGCCTCATAATTCAATGATCGTGGTTATCTGGATCTATGTTTTTATATCCAGACAAAGTACACTTTCTTTGTAGCTAATTATGAGGTTACCATCTTTCCCACATATACCATGCCTTCAACTAAAGATGAGTACTTGTACTATCATGAGTACAAGGCATGTACTCATGATAGTAAAACTTGCTGGTATGAGAAATTTTCTTTTTTATTTCTCAAAAGCTCTCAGTTTCAAAAACACAAAATTATTAAAACAGATGTGCCATGTACACAATATATTTAAGCCTCTCTGTTAATATAGGGAGTATACTAAAAATTTAACTACTCCATCCATTTCTAACACTTCACTCAAATAAAGATTCACTCAGTGAAAATATAAAAGCAATAAACAATACCACAGTAAAAATAATTCATTTTACTTTACTTACATTAAAAGACAAGCTGAAGGACTGCTGAAGTTCCTGTGAAAGAATGGATGGCCTGGAGCTCTAAAGTTCAGGAAAAGTTCTGGCTTTTCCTGCCCCGCCTGCCTGCCTGTCACATGACTTCAAAAATATATGCCAAGCAATGAGCGGAGATCGTAAGGTCAGAGTTCCCTGCACGTTGTTCCAGTTTCAGCAAAAGAATTAATACAGCACTTAGGATAGCACTTGGGATAAAAAGGGCTAAACAACCCACTGGCCCATGATTTCAAGAGCTCTTCCACGTCGTCCTTTCTCTGAAATCCTTCTCCAACTCACCCAACCCATTTCTAACACCCATTTTAATGGAAGACTTTTTCCTAAATGGAAAAAAGTGAATTATCAGTAGCAGTAGTCATAAATACAAGGAACTGAGAGTTTAAAGCTTGCATTGTAATTATTTACTTCATATACTTCCCTTTTTGCAAAAGAATTTAAGCAATATTTAACAGTGGACATTTTTACCCACTTTGAAGCACAGAACTCTGCCTTCCATGGGAAGATACCCAATATGGTCTGCTTGTCACTGACACTCTTCTTGCAGCAGGAAACATGTGAAGTTATCAGCACACCTAGGAGACCTCTATGTGTTTGAAGCTCATGAAATCAGTATTATGAAGAGACAGTTAGGAGAACGGAAATCCTACTGAAAATCTGCAATAAAAGCACACTTTCACTGACCTCAAATTACCTTTTAAGCTCAAAATTATAACACACCCCCTCATACAACAAGGCATATACAATAAACCGTGCAAATGCCTCCCAAAAGACACACGCTCCTTCTTCATAGTAACAGAAGTGGCATTTGACTTGATTTCACCAATACAAGTCCTGTTATCCAAAGGCAACAAACAGCACAGAAACACACCACAAGCCCTATCTAATCTCCAGGAACAGAACAATTCTGTCTTCTGGTCAGCCCATACCTCAGCATCTCTGTCCCTGTACCAGTTCCTCTGCGTCTCAACCCATTTCAAGATTCCAGTGTGGCAAATCTGGAAGATGAAACGCGCAGGTGGGTGTTTCAGTACTATGTGAAAACTACTTACAGACAGCAAAGACCTTGGGTTGGCCTTTTAAGGATGTCGGCTTCTCCCAACACGCACCACTCCAAAGACCAGCCCTCCCAGCACAGTTCTTCCTCTTTTCTCTGTTAAGCTTCTCCTTTCTTCCTCTTTTGGCCGTCTCTGAAATGTTCCTGTTTGTTAATTTGGGTATCTCCAGTTCTTACTCTCCTTCACCCGGGTTTTGTTCTGGCTTCCTCTGGCTTCCCCTAGAACCGTCTCAGTCACCCACCCAATTCCTTGTGAGCAGCCTTTGAACTGTGAACGGTTCTCACGCAGAAAGGGTGTGCTCTGGAGAGGGAAAATTCCTGCAGCTGGTTTACTATTCAGCCACCGGCGTGACTGTGCTTCCCTCAGGATGCTTATATCCTGCACAAAAAAATATTGGCAGGCAGGAGGGACATCAGGCGCTTGGGGAACAATGCAATCATGCTTTAAGATCACCGTCTACCCAAGATAAAACCTCCATAGCAGAAAGACACTTTTTAGCTGTTTGCACTTTACTCTGTCTGAACAGGAGTTGTACAAGCACTAATGATTCTTTAGCAGTGCAGCCAGAGCACATGCATATGCACATGCGCCTCTATGCAACCAGTAAAACTTGACAGAAACCAACCATCATTTTTTGACTTTAGGCTGGTTTCTTTCTGTCACAGCTCATTATTACTAGTTACTTGGAAGGAGTGCAGCAAGCAGCGATAAATATCCAAGCGGGGTAAAAGCCACCTGCGTTCCCTCACGACTGCTATCCTTCCACACACCACAGGAGGTCACACGGCCACTTCCAGCACAGCCCAACGCCCTGATCCACAGCACCACAGAGCACACAAGCGTTAAGGAAAACAAAGCTCGCCATGACTCAAGAAAAATATTCACACTGAAGAGTATCAATCGCAGCAGGGCAACCTTTGTTTGAGCAAGGCGTTTAGAAATGAGGGCGATCTCACTGTTCCAAGGCCCCTCCCCTGAGGAACTCATGGCAGAAACCAGTGTGGACTCTCCTAACTGCTATTATTGACATTTACCATTTCACTGGAGACCACCCAGGCACTTAGAAATGAAGCCAGGATCCTCCCCCCAAAACAGCACCAAAATTTATGCCCGTGTTTACTCTGTAGTAAAACTACAACTGTTACCTACATGTAACTGCAAGCCACATACTTCATGATTCTAATATGGAATGTGTTCTACTAACCAACCCAACAGAATTTCTACTTGTGGCATAAATGTGATTTCAGATATGGTGGCTGTGCTTAATTCAGAGGATTCAAAAGGGTCACACAACTGTCAATTTACCATAGTCAAAAGTGACTGCCACTGCTTTGGCAAATTCGTTCTAATTTAATGATTTGGATGATGCAAAAGCTTCTTTCTAAAAATCCTGGATAGTGCAAACTAAGAACTGTTTTCACCAGCATTAGCCTTTACTCTCTTTCAAATCCTAACCCTGAGTTTGGAGCTGCTTTAGGACTAGCAAGCACAGTCTGTGTTCTGCTGAAATAACCAAACTTTCACTTTTGTTTAAACTCCTTTTTATCGTTTAAAACCCCATTGATTCACCCAGCCCAACACTGACAGGGGACAGTAAACAAGGATAAAACTTAGCCCAGTGTATCATTTTTATATCCCAGACTTTATAAAAGAAGTATAAATTTAATTCAGTTGTTATTGAATTAATTAATGCTACATGAAGGACACAGACACACACAGTATAGGCAAATATTCATAACAAAACATGGCATAATTTCAGTTAAACTCAAACATGAATTTATCAGAACTCTGATCAACAAGAACCCTTTTCTCCCATATAATTTTCTTCCTTCTTATTTTGTATCTTAAAACAAGAATTGATTTATCACGACATTTAATGCTTACTAAAGTAATCAATCTGATAATCTAAGTAGATACACCGATTACTGTGTTTCACAGTGAAAAACCCTTCTCCCTTCTCTTCCCAAAAGTGAAGAGGAAATGAAATGATAGTCATCAGGCTGGTTTCACAGGAGTATTACACTGCGCTCTTGCAGTGCATTTTTTTTCCAATTTTGGAAAGAATCTCATTGCAAATGAGGTACATGAAAGTTGTCAGAAGACTTCAGCAGGAATTGTGGAAATAAGTAGTTATTTGAATAGTCAGCTGATTCCCCATAAAATTAAAAATAAGTTAAGTTACAGATGGAAGAAATCTTTCTTCACCTAATATTTAAGCTGTCTTCCCTACCTTTGTCTTTTATCCCTACAAGATTCTTCCATAGAGGTAGTGGTTCAGAGGCAGGATTCAGGATTTTTAGCACAACAAGAGGCTAAACCATAATATCAGCATTCCCGTTTCACTTCAGAAGGCTATATGCAATCCTTAGGTTGACACAAAAATACTTACATACCTACAGCCTGCGTAAGTGCAAAGAACATTTAACACAAAAGAAGTAGACTTCTGCCTTGGTAGCCATCCCAATCCTAACCACTTGAAAAATACAATTTGAACAGCTGGCACACAGATGGTGTTAACTATGCCTCCTTAGGGTTCACATTTTCATCGTCAAAAAATTGCAAGTTGTTGCCTCAAAGCACAATGGCCTCAGGAGTCTGGGTAATTGACTTATGCAGCTAGTGTGGAGAACTGCATTTAAATGAAATGTGCTCCTGAAGGTATTCAGAAAGCCTCAGTGTTGCTGTGAGGGAGGAGGGTCTCTAGGCACTGGGAATATAAGTTTTTTTCTTAAAGTGTAAGCTGGTTGGGGCATCTGCTTCCCAGAGCTGGCAGAACGCCTACTCACATCTTCATTAACTTCTGTAAGAATGGACAAAATATCTTCACCCCTGCAGACAGAAAGTGAGCAAAAAGAAAAATAATTTATTAATGAGCAGGTAGCACTGTTTCTCTGTAACACCTACAGCACTTAGGAGATATAATCTAGACATTTAAAACACAAAAGAAAGAAAATAGGCACTTTTCTCAGAAATTCTCTTATGTTTTTATTTAGGTCATATTAAAAACAAGAGACCTTTTCTTACTTTGCATTGCTTGATTCTATCAGTAGGGAAAATGACAGGAAACATTTTTTACCTAAACTCACTTAAAGAACAGATGGGTCTTTCTAACAGACAGAGGGGAGATTTAGAGTTTTTAAATTAAACTTTACATTCTCCAGACTATCCCTAGATAGTGCCAGCAGTATTAGCATAAATTTACCCAAGTCAGGCAAACAAACCATTTGTTTAACTAAGTTTGTCCAACTCAAAGCATGCATTAACTTTCTTATTTGAATCTGACTTTGAATTAAAAAAAAAAAAAAAAGGAAGTGTGGGGAAAGCAAAGTTCCTCCCAGTTCTTCAATGATCAGCTAAATAAACTAGTCAAGTTACCTGGGTACCAACAGCTGTAGCTTGCGGCATAGAGCCTGAATATACCAAGTGCCCTGGTCAACATGTCTGAACGAGGCAAAACCATCAATTGTGGCCATGCCCAGGAGGAAATCAGCTTCTTCAGGAATACTTTCAGAAGGAGAAATTCTCTGTTGCACAGAAGGCAATTCAGGAACCTTTGCATCAACTTCAACATAGACAGGACACTGTATCTTTTTGCCTTGGCATGCCTGAATAAAGAAGAGTTTGGGTTTTTCAGCAAGTGCTGGACATTGTTTGGCAGTGAAGTAGGACATGATCGTGCGGATTGATATAAGCTCCCCATCTTTCCCATAGATTGCTCCCGAATCTCCATGAGATAGAATACAGCAGATAAAACAGTCACTGTTTATGTGTTTTTTTGAATCCTGCCAAATCTCCATGAGATCTTCAATTTCCTTAGATGTTTGATTTTTGTAAATCTTCACCTCTAGACCAAGCCATGTGAATACTCGCTCCAGCTCCCCTGTAGTTAAAAGCAAGATGAAAAATCAGGCAGCAAAACAAAAAAAAACATTTTATGAAGTCACCAAGTGAGCAAGTCTGAAGTGTAAAAGAACCTCCCACCCTTGTGCCTCTGCAGATCCATCAGTATCAACTAGAGGCTAGCTGGTATAAAGATGGAATCATCTTAAATACGGAGTCTTGGGGTTTTTCTCAGCAAGTTTCAGAAAATATGACCTAAGGCACCTTCATAAGTCTGTGACAGGTGCAATATAAAAAATGGCACATTAAGTGAGCTCATGACATCTGGAAATATGAGGAATCTTCCTAAAATTGTGGCTGGATTTCTTTCACAACCCTTCCTGAGGTCATTATTTTCCAACTGCAGTTATGATTCTTACAGAGTTTCATAAGCAAGACAGAAAGAACAAAACTAATGAATGAAAAAGTATATACAGAATTGCAATTGCATAGGCAATTCTGGATTACATTATGTAGAATGCCTGCTTAGTCTTATTTTTTTTATTATAGCTATAGACATACACTACATGAATAAAGAGATTCTTACAATGATTCAAAAATGATCCCACAGCATGGCAAGTTCAGGCCTTTTAGTCCTTCCCCTTCTGGATATACAAGTGACATCATTTAACAAAGAACAAAAACCTGACTATTTAAGAATATTAACTAAAATATGGACAATAACACAAAGAGAGAATGAACTCATGAAGGGAAAATAGAAACTAACTAAAAAAAAAAATCGTGCTGTAGAAACTTACCAGCATCTTTGCAAGAACCCCTCCTCTCCCTAAGATCCCCATCAAATTTAACATTATTAATAACAAGACAAAATCCTCTCTTTGGTCCATCCATTTTGTAGCTTGTCAATTTCTGTAGGAATGAAAGAGGAAAAAAGCTTATAGTTTCAATGAATGTATTAAACAGTAAAGAAGTGGTTAATGTCTGATTTCCAGCACTCATATTGCCTTAACATGGGCATTCAAAATAGAGGTGCCTAAAATAGAGGTTACTTTTGAAAAGCTGTAACTCAATGAGGTCTCCTTGGACGAAAAGGCACAAGTAAAGGTTCAAGAACACTACGTCACCATACTATCGAATGTAGAGCATAGGTTTGCTAAGACCTAAAGGTCCCTCCCACGCTTCAGTAAAGATATTTTAAAATCTGGGAAGTCACCCAAACTTCAAGTACTGTATTTTCAAATCCAATCTCAGGTTTAACACATCAAGTCCATTCTAATACTCAAGTTCCTCTCTTGTTACTAGAGAGAGCATTTTATTGGAATCAAATAAAGGCAGCTTTCCAAGTTCCTTCAGCAGCAGCAAACAATACTTTTCCTACAGTAGCCTAGACATCAGTAAAAAAGTGTAGACTAGGCTTCAAAGAAGCAATCACACAAAAGGGAGCTTCTTCTGAACCAAGACCCCTGGATTATTATGATATTCACATCTGCAATATCTTATTGAACACACTTGCCTTCTTTCATCTTCCTTACAAGGTCCTTTGATGCTACCACTTAACTTTAAAAAATACATATTATTATTTTAGTTAAGGATATACTTGAGCTTTTTCTAAGTCAGATACAGAGAGCGAAAACTGCTAAACTATTGTGTCCACCTGCACATTCTGCTGCCATCTCCAAAACATGCAACTTAAGATAATACCTAATGCTTTGTCTGCTTCAGGAAGATAAGCAGATGCACTGACATGAGAATAATATGATACGTATAATGTCCATTTCCCCTCCTCCATGTCTTACAATGTTGGTAAGCTTCTGGACTGCAAGATTAAAATACAGTCTGAAATGTCCCAATTGATCTGACTACTCAAAAAACCGAATGAGAAGCATGAACATCTCACAAGTCCTTGCATGATAAATGTCATTAAAGGGATGAAGATTTCACACTCTTGGTTAGTCAGAAAGGATGAGATTGTCTCTGACCTTGGATTCATTTGTGGACTTGAACTCTGCAGGCAGCTCCAGGTTCAGGTTCACTTCAGAGATGCCTTGTATAACATAACCTGCTTTGTCATCTACGAAAAAGACAGTATGGGATGAGAAACTAAGACTGGTGGATGCAGTGAGAGTGCAGCACTTCTTTTATTTTAAATGCTATTACATGAAAAGCACAACTCTTCTGTATGAGGTAGCACTGTCCTGTTCAAAGGATCTATTCAGGCCATGCTTCCAATCATTTCTGGTATGTACTTCTGTTCATATGGGTTTAGTGGAACAGGTATCTATGGTACCAGGATAGATTCTACCTGACATGGTCAGATGCGTTTTTCAATTGGAAATGAGCACAGAAATCAACTGTACTCACAGAAGGATCTGTGATGTTACTACTGACGATCCCATTACAGAATATTCCTTTGATTCTGAATCATTTACAAAAGCTCTCAGACAAACTTTCAAAATATAGCACTGATGGATCTCTAAAGCTGAACAGAGCTACTGTTGTGTGGCTGCACTTTGGAGCTGTCTAATCTGACACAGAGTCACAAAGACAGATGGAAAACATCTGCTGCCACTTGCTTTGCAGTTGAGATATGATCCAAATTTTTTTTTTCATTAGTGAAGGACACATTTTGCCTTCTGACTACCCTAAAACTTTTGCTTTCTTCTGTACAAATCATTCACTATTTGATGTATTCAAAACGCCAACATCTGAAAACTCTCTTACATGGTAATCTCAGTAATTTCACTTACTCCAGCAGTCTTCTGGAAGATGTGCAAACAATAACATTAATATATTATGTTCTTTCTAACATATAAAGGTGCCAGGAACAGAAGCATTTTTGTCCATTTGCCTCTCTATGGCCTCAGATCTATTTTCTGCTTATTTAAACAGTCATTCTGGGATTGCCTTGGAAGATCAGACATAGGTCTTCATGATATCCACCCTTAGATAAAGAGACAGGAAGTGTTCCAGCTTCCACTGCTTTTTCTCATTTCCTCTTTAATAGTCCCTTGCAAAAGGTCTCCAGGAATGACTTGGCCCCCTACATTATGAATTAGATTTAAGGCAGATGGAAATAAAAACAGCTTAATACTAAAATCTTCAGAGAAACAAACCTTGTCTGGTAGGTAAGGAGTGCACATTCCCAACATGCTCCCATAGGCTCCCAGACTCTTCACCATATTCACTCACACGGCAATACAAGTCAGAGGTAAAATGCTTTTCTGCACACATAAAAATGACAACTGAGGTTTTGAAATAGTTACAGTGCCCCATTCTTTTACCTCCCTACCACAGATATTCAAAGAGAAAAAGTATTTTTCATTTACAGGAAAGAAAACAGCTTTCTACTTCTGATCAGATCAGCCCTCATATCAGTTCCCCCAAAAATGTTATTTTCT
The DNA here is from genome assembly GCA_032275445.1 of Crypturellus soui. Taxonomy (NCBI): domain Eukaryota; kingdom Metazoa; phylum Chordata; class Aves; order Tinamiformes; family Tinamidae; genus Crypturellus; species Crypturellus soui. Next base: position 292,237 of record JAUBNY010001169.1, read on the forward strand.
ACGTAATCATTGACAAAGTACACAGGATTTGTACTTTGTCTCCTTGATATAGGAGCAAGCACCTTTGAAATCAATTTGTATAGAAAGCGAAAGACTCTTCCGAGAAGACTGCAAGGTAACTTTGTTGCATTAAAGAAAATGTTAGAAATTTCACAGAGTAAGTCAAGATAGTTAGTATGAAGGATAAAGGTTTATAAAAAACAAAAACGCACTTTCCAGAAGGCCTTACCATTTGTTTTAGAACTCTCAGATTTGATAGATGTCTCCTATTTTGGGGGTAGGGGGAAAAAATCCATGCTAAAAATCGTTGTAATATTTTTTTTTCATAGCAATAAGCAAAACAAGGCTAATAAATACAAAGTTGCTGGAGTAGTGGGAGGAAAGGCACTGAGTTTTTAGTGTAGCAAAGCATATAACAATGCACTACAAAACACTTCCTCACTTAAAGTGCATCTCAGAGCTAGAAACAACTACACTTTCTCTTAAGGAGAAATGAAAATAACAAAGAATTTTCTTACACTTCCAAATGATCCTTTCAGTACAAGAGGTGGAGAGTCACTATAAACAAAAGTGCAATATAGTCCTGTGTCAGTGCATTTGGATGATCAATTATTTGAGTCTACCTATTCATGTCTAAGTGACCTCTGGCAGCACTAAGTATCAATGGTTTATTCTATAGCAAGCAAGAAGCATGTAACTTCTCATTTCCATCATTTTTGTTAGGAGCCTCTCAAGAAAATCAAACTGGATTTTGGAAACATGTGTGGGTATGGGGTTGTTTTTTTTTTTTTTTTTTAAGAAACAATCCTTTCCTTAATACAACTGCATTCGTTTTCTACCGTGTCAAGTGCCAAATCCTCTATACATATAGAGCAAGTACAGCTTAAGCAACAATAATTCAAGCCCTTCTGATACTAAAGAGTCCATTTTTCTCAGCTCTTGTCTACTTCTGAAAACTATCTTCAGGCAGATCACTGGCTTTACTCATTTAAAACTGAAATTGATTAAAACTTCCTTTTCCCTCAAAAAAAAAAAAAAAAAAAAGATTAGTTCCAGACCACATAAATTCCCCAATCCGACTCATCATGCAACTGAAGGAAGACCTACGATCACGGGTGGGGCAAAGTGAGATCACTTCCTTTAGCAGCAGCAGTGTGAACTGACCTTTAAATTATGGTTAGATCATCTGAAACTAAAAATCAGCACCAGCTGATGACTCATTCTCTAGAATACATATTTCTAGTTTCTCTCTCCTCTTCCTAATGTAATTTCTTTTGCCAATTGCACATGACCAGTAGGGCTATTTTAACTTTCATTATTAAATGTTGCTGTATTTCATACAAGCTGAAGGACTATGTTTGCTGTCCTCCTAAATTAGATCAGAAGATTCATCAAAATAACTCATAGTGAAGTTTCAAAATAAAGGCACCAAAAATAAAATAAAATAAAATAAAATAAAATAAAATAAAAT
>JAUBNY010001169.1:376797-389715 GCA_032275445.1 Crypturellus soui
CAGGTTATTTTTGGATGATACTCCTTAAAAAAATCAGGACAATAACATGGTGTTACAGTGCTGATGATTGTTTTAATGTAGCTTCTGGTATTTTACTTTTGAACCTCTTTCAAACAAAACTAGCTTTTAAATTTACATTAAAACTCATTTCAATATTCCAAGAAGTTTTTGTGGTTGGACAAGTCACTTTGGCAATCTAGTCTTTAATTCACAGAGAAGTTACAGAATTAAATGGCATCCAGATTAATGCCAAATATAGCAAGAAATTGAGTAAATTGAATTATGAAAAAGAAAGAAACATTGCTGTTTTCCCATTCGAAGTTCATCTTTCAAACCCACTAGCAGCACATAGCTGGAACTCTAAGTCAAAGTTAAGATTCAGGTACAAGATAGAACCCTCTGTGAAAATCAAACACTGAGATATTTTCTGTAATAATGGCAAAAGCTGTATAGGTTAGAGGAGCTACTCTTATTTGTAAAGTTTTAGTAGCAGTAGCAGAAATACTTGATAACAGCCATGAGTGTACAGAAGCTTGCTTGCTAGTTGGTCGTCTGAAAGTTTACAAAATCTGTATTTTGTAGAGACCATCCAAAGGGAATTATATGAAAGAGCTATCGCTGTAGATTGATAAGGACCAAATTATTTGTTTAAATATTTGGGAAAGGAAATGTCAGAAGTGTCAGCTAGTTTTTGAAGAATTATTTAGTAAGTATTTCTTTTAAATGTGGGTGGCTGTTAGTAAGGTTTTTGATTTGTGTTAAACGTTGTAAGTATGCATTGAGGTATTTTTGGCAAACTTTTTTTTTTAATTTGTCAAACTATATATATATATGACAAATATAACAAATATATATTTGGAATATATATATTATATATATTTGGGAGTGGAGATATATATATAAAAATATACCCTTACGTGTGTGTGTGGAGGCGGTTCCTGTACATTGTGCTATTAACCTCTTTCAGGAAAGTAAGACAGCAAATGTGCATGTATAAGTTTGAATTGGTTAAAACTTTAGTCAAACTATATTTTAAGATATTTTTGCAGTTCTCATTTTGATGGGGTGCCTTTTTGTTATGGCTTAATAATGCATTGTATTTTGTTTTGTTCTTGTGTTTTTTATTTCCCCTATAAAGCTTCTTGAATAATTTAAGATTTATCCCTACATCTTTTTTTCCTATGTGCTGATGTGGTACATTTATAACCTACCAAAATTACCCTTGGAGGGCAATGTCTTGTTTGTGGGAGTTTGCTTTGTCGTTTTTCAAATGTGCACTGATCAATGCCTATCTTAGGAATGAGTCATTACTAGTATCTACAAACCAGCTGTAACAACAGGCCTTGGCAGTGCTCTATATCACATGGATCACTAATGCTTTTAGATGTGTCTCAAGCTATGCCGAGGTGTGTTAAGACTGTACCAAAACTTCATGTACTGAAGTTCAGTACACATCAAAGTAGTGTGGCAGTAATAAAGTTAGAAATGTCTAGAATACTGGCTGATAGAATAATCTGATTGCTTTCTGATTATGTATGTTAAGTACTGAATGACGTATGAAACAGATTTTCTGACACCCGTGACAAATATTTAGATTTAAATCTGTCTATTCTGAATTAATTCTGCTGTGACTGGTTTTAGAACCTTTGGCAGTTGACAGGAGAGCTAGTTTTAGAGCTCTGCAGTAATTCAGTACAGCTGCAGCGTAACAAAGAGAAGGTTAAGCAAAACACTGCATTTCTGTTGTGTATGTGTCTGCATGCACATACATGTCTTGGGTGAGAAAATGTGGGTACTACAAGTAAGTGTGTATACACGTTTAAGTAAGGATAACTGAATTATCCCTTTATACAGTTTTTATCACATTATGATGTGCTGCCATTTTGTTACTCATTCTTTTTCTTGGTCCTTATGATTTTAGGGAAATATAAAATGTTGGGCTTGCTAACTCAAGCTTTGTTTAGCTTTCTGCTTATTATGAGCAGCCTTTTGGTGGAACAAGGAGCCATTTTTTCATCTTGCAGGCAGCAAAGTGATAAAGTAAAAATACCTATTAATGAATGTCGCAAGGTGACAATTTAAATTACGGTATAATCCTTTCAGTTTAGATTTTGGCATATGGAGATTTTGTACGTCACTGTATAACTTAATACACACCCTTTCTGATGTGAATTTGGAAAAGCTTTTTAATGGGACACTTTGTTCTGTAATGCTGAACGTGTTGCCACCAGAAAGCATCAGAGCTGGTATTTATAGTTTGCAAGTATGTTGGCCTTAAGTACTTAAATTTAACATTTCCAACATGCTCTTGCTAGCTTTAAGGTAATTAAATTCAGCTGTTTTTGGCAACGGAATAGTGAGAAATATATTGTTTTCTGACAAAGTATTTATTTGCACTACTTTTGTGAATAGTGGAGTTTACTGGGACAGGGTTTTTTCTCACCATGTGAGGTTTACTTGTGTGTGGATAGGTACATACATTTGTCACGTGTTGACAATCAATTGCCTCAACTGTGTGTATACTGTATGTAAATATAGACATATTTTTCCAGTTTAAGGGGGGAACCCACACCTTAATAATGATGGTAAAGCTACTCCATAGTAAGGGTTGAGACTGTGTCTAACCCTTTTTATCTCCAGATACTATGAGGTTTGTTTCCACTTCTTTCTCAAAGATTGTTACTATTCACGGAGAAAAAAAAAAAAAAAAAAGGAAAATTCCTCAATATTTAATATATAACATTTTTTAAAAATACAATTTTGTGAAGAATTTAATTTTGGAGTAGATAAACCTATGCTACAGTTATATTTTAACCTAAGAATTTGAACTTATTTTTTCATGAATTGATGGCTACCTGTTTTAAGTGTTTGGGTACTCTAATTTTGTCACAAAGTGGAAAATTTTGTTTGTTTTTGGCTTACAAATTTAAATTAGCTTGAAGAGCAAGTGGGAACCAAGAGGTTTTCGAGAAAAATCTTAAAACTGGGTACTGTAGTCATAATCCTGGAGGAGGTGTGGAAAATGCAATGAAACACATTTGAAAGAAATGTGTGTGGCACACAGAATAAAAAGATGTTCCAGATGTTCTTAACTTGTACTTTCATCCTTAAATTCTGCAATTCTTTCATGGCCAAAGATTTTGCTACCTTGGCTTGTTTAATATAATATTAAATCCATTAGCTTTTTACAATATAGGAATAGTTTGTGTGAACATCCATTTACAGTATAGGAATAGTTTACATGAAAATAGTAAATATGCTTTTTGTTTTGGTGGTTTAAGATGATCACAGAACTAAATTTGCAAAACATCAGCCCTTTCTAAGCATAGTAAAAAGAAAGTAAAGAAAGTAAAAAAAGAATCCATTTTAGCTTTACATGCATTGCATTTTTGAGTTTATTTCAATTTTCCATGTGTTAAATACAGTTTATTTCTAGCACATGGGCCTTAATCTCCCTTAATTATTTAGTTTGTGTTCCCATTGGCAATTGGGTAAACTTGGCTGTAGAAAGCTTTTCTAGAGGTGATTTAGGGAGTCGGGGGGAGATCATATGTGGGTGTTATTTGTCAATATGTTTGTCGGACAAAATTTTCATGTCATGACCATCTGAAGAGCCAAAGTAAGCCCCTGCCTCTTGCCCAGTGATGGAGGACAGTGAGGAGCTGTGTGCAGTTTGGTCCATAGCCAGGTTAGGAAACCAAGCAGGTTTCCAGGTTAGGAAACCAAGCAGCAAATGCGTTTTGAAAATCTGGTAGGTACGGTGATTTTCACATACTTAATTTAAAATAAAATCTATGAACCTGCTTGCAAACCGTATAATGGTAGCCATTTGGAGTAAACTTGCCTGGTAAGTTTGGCAAGCACTAAGGCCTGCATACAATAAATTAAAAGTTCAGGAGCAAGCTGCAGAAGTGTAAAAGCACCCCACAGCTTCCAGAAATGGATTTGGTGAAAAACTGTTCCAGGCTAAGTCATTATATTCTAAATTTAATTAAAGATGATGGTAAACAGTTTCTATTTTCATTATTTATTTGCTCTGGAATTAAAAAAAAAAAGGAGAGAGAGAATGAGGCAAAACAATCTTTCTCAACTGTTTTACATCCCATTTTTACCAAAGATTGGATTTGTGGCATTGTTTTAATTTTTTTAAATGGGTCCATAAATTGTCCCTTCTATCATAATGGATTGCTAAAATATTGCTGTGAGGAGCTGTTCATAGGAAGAGATATGGTATGAAACTTTGTACAGTAAAACTGGCTTATCTTTTAACTTGTGCATGATGCACAAAGTGATTGGGCCCATCACTTGTGAGCTCTTGCTTCATGTCTTGCAGTAAAATGGAATTGAGAATATATTTGAATTCTGGTGGAACTTTAAAATAGCTTTAGCTTAAGCTCTTGAAAAGATGATTAATCACCCATTAAAATTGTAGTACCAAATTCATGTAGTGTTTTTTTTGCTTCTTCAGAGGGGGAAAAATGGGGTGTCAGGGCAAAGACTTCTGATAGTTGAAGAATATTCTTTGGAAAAGTGTTGTTTTGGTGCTTTGTCATGGATTTTTTTTCTCACAAGGAGGATGATGGATCTGCTGTATTTGGGTCCTTGTCCTCCCCAGAACTGACCAGAAAAAGGAGAAATTGGCAGGAATGAAGCAATCCGTTCAAAGAGAAATTACCTTTCCTCTAAATTAAGTAGGCCTTGGAAGTGATATTAATTAATACTAGCTATTGACACTGTTCCTTTTATTCAGGCAGTTTCTATAGCAGTGCTAGACTTCAATGTTATTAGTTTATGGAAAAAAAATGCAAGTGTTAGAAACTTTGTGGCTTCAAATATACAGTAGATGTGAGTTAGCAATCACTCAGGATAAACCACTCTTCAAAGTATTAATAGTTTGTTAGTGCTGGAGTGTGTATGTGTGTTTCTGTGTGTCAGTGTTCAATGATTACTTTGAAACAAGACTTCTTACTGTTTTCTTGCATAAAGTGCATACTTTTGCGGAAGGATATTACTAGCTGGTTATTTATGGAAAGATTCCATGTGATTAAATTAAATTGAGTCACTTTTTTCCATATCAAGGATTCCAGGAAAAAGCTAATAAAGATTTTGAATAATTAAATCAGATACTCTTAATACATTTTAGATTTCCTATGGTAGCTTTTATCTGTTATTTAAAAAAAATGGCTAAACCAATGTATACCCCATGCTGCGTTTTTTAAATTTGTATTTCCTCTACTTGACAGTGAATCTTTTCATCGGTATTGTCCTTGTAACAATACAGCATATGCAGTCAGTTTTACTGGCAGAAAAAAAAATCTGCAAGAGTTAAAAGATTATTTTCTTACTTTTTCTGTCATACAAGGTTTGTTTCTCTGAACTGAGGATTTTTACTACTTTAGCGTTATGTAATCTTATCTCTGTCATAGAGGGAGCGTAAGCAGCAAGTAGCCCACTTCTTGTGGACAAATAAATAGGTGACAGAACACGGATTAGTGGTGGTGGATCCCTTTTCACCAGGAAAACCCTGTGCGGGGGTGTGAGCCCCAGACGCTCGGGGTTTGGTTACTGGTGAAGGACTAAAGCAAATGGGTTTTTAGTAACCCCGGCCTCTGCTGGATGGTGTCCTTTAACCCGGGACCAGGGAATATCTTCATAGTTAGACCGGAAGATGGCACGTACTGAAGATCATGTTATTGGTGCATGTAAGCCATTAAATCTTAACTGTCTTACTGAACTGGTTAATGCTGTTGACTGTTGTTGAAATGTGAAATGTAGTTACTTTTGACTTTGTAAATACCTGCCAGAGATGAAATATAATTATTTTAAATCATTGTAAATAGAGATGTATAAAACTAAACAATCTGCAATGCAGAAAAGAATTATATATATATAAATATATATAAATATATAAAGATGTTAAATAAATATCGTGCTGTTTCTGAACAGATACGTACTTGGTCAAGTGTGTGTTTTGACGTTGATTTCCTTAGGCCAGGCTAGCCCGCAGGTGTGGGGGAGAGGTCGCGAGCCTACCGCTCCCTCTGCTGCCCCTCTCCTTGGGTGAATCTGCCTTCCCGTTCTCACGGGGCTCCCTCCACTTCGCTTTTTTCGAGGTTTTTTCCCCCAAAAGAGACTCGCGCGGGCGGGGGGGGCGGCGCTAACGGCAGCGGCGCTGCGTCGCCCTGGCAACGCCGGGCGCGCGCTCCCTCTGGCGCGCGGCGGAACTCCCGCCGGCTGGCGCGGGGGAGGCCGCCGATTGGTCGAGCCTCATGTCAGTCAGGGCCCCTCGGCGGCGCTCACTGGCGCAGCGGCGCGCCCGCCCCGCCCCTCCCCGCGCGCGCCCTCGAGCCCCTGAGGCCGCTTCCGCCCCGGGCCGCCGCTGCCGGGGCTGTTGCTGGCGGCGGGGCCGTTACGGCGGTTGGCGCCGCCCCCTGGCGGCGGGGCAGGACGGGGCCCGCGCGCCCGCCATGAGCCAGCACGGGGCGAGGGGCGGCGCCGCGCTGGAGGTGAAGTTCGTGCCCGACGAGGCCGTCCTGAAGCACATCGCGGAGGACGCAGGTACTGCCCCGCGCGCTCCCCATGCGGCACCCGGGCCGCTGAGCTCGCCTCTGCCTCGGCGCGTTCTCCCGCCCGACGCCGGTACAGGCCGAGCGGCAGCCGCTCCGCCGTGGCAGGTGTCCGTAGCTGGAGATGGGGGATCCCCACGCCGACTTCCTGAGCGGGGAGGCACGTGCGTAACGGCCCGGCGGAGGAGGGGCTGGCGGCCTGGCAGCGGCCCAGGCCCTGAAGAACTTAAAAACAGCCCCTCGCAGCGCGCTGCCGCAGGTTTCATTGCTTTTAAAAGTGGAACCAGCTGCAGAGATGCTGGAAACTCCTCGGTGCACAACCCACAGCACCCTGATCCGAGCTGGCTATCGGTGTTGCTTTTGAGCACAGGGTCTGACTGCGTGGTCCCCTGGGTGATTTCTCTTCCACTCTCAATTATTCTTTGACTGAAAGTCTCTAGGCCAGGTCTTTTGGACCCTCTCCACTTTCCAGAGGAAGATAGAGGAAATTAAAAGCTCCCCCTTCTGCCCTTAATTTGGCACTTAAAAATGATAATGATTCACATATATGTGTATCAACAACAGTGCTGGTACGTGGTGACAAGAGGATTCGGGCCTTGCAGCTGACTCTTGTGGCCAGCCAGCTTTTAGTGTGCCGGGGATCGGGATGCTAGAAGAGAGGCTCACAGCCCTACAACCAGATGACTGCTGTGGCCCAGAACAGCATTAGCTGTTCTTTTAGCAGGACACACTTTGGGTTGTGTTTATGTACAGCTTAGGACATCAGGACCCTGGTCTCTAAATGGGTAGCTGCTATTGCTACAACAGAAATAAGGAAACAGCACGTGTTGATAACTTTTGTTTGAAATTCTAGCTTTTAAAGTTCGCAAGGATAAGCCTCAGCTGGCAGTTAGTGTGAAGGGGTTTGTGAAGACGCTTGAAAATATCTCAGATAATGAAGCTCAGGAGATCCTGGAAGAGAAGTCCTATGTTGCTGCTCTTGGAATACGTGCCCAAGGTAATGGTAGGGAAGAAACTAACACGGCAGGGACTTTGGGAAATTCTCACGTTGTACAAACTGTGCAATTTTGATAAAGCTGCTGTTGGTGAGAGGATGGAGAGAGACACTGAGGGCTGGGCTCGTCTGGCTGTGCTTCTGGCGGGAGGTAGAGGTAGACAATAACAAGCCTAAGGTTTTAAATTATACGTATTTTACAATATCTGTTATATAAAGGATTCTTTAAGCCCAGTAGTAAAAGTATTCAATTTCCCTTGGACTGGGAATAAACCAGTGTTTTTTGAATAACTGTAGGTAACATTTCTTTTCACAGATTCAATGGGAAATGGCTCAGGTGTGGGTGGTGGTGAAGTTTACACATTCCAGACTCCAAAACGCTCTGGCAAAATGGCAGAGCTGGGTATGTTTTCACCTTCCTTCTTTTATTATTTCTTCAGTTGCTGTTTTCTTGAGTAATCTTGTTAGCATAATTTGTACGTTCTTTTGTGCATTGAGAAGATATATTTGGGTTATTTTAGAGAAACAAGGCCAGGGTTAGGACATGGAGTTGTTTTGGGGGTTGTGACTCAGATTGATGTTCTTTTGTACCTATCAGACCTTATGATTGGTGTTCTAACCTGGTGCTGCTTAAACAGTTTGATCTGAGGGATTCTGGTCTTATTTTCTATATAGTAAGACCTTTTCATCATACTCCTGTGAACTTGCATGCAAATAAAAACGTCAAGAAAAAGGTGACTTGCCTATCCTAGTGAATATTGAAAAGTTGGGTATTCATTTAAACAAAGATGTTAATTTGCATATGCAGAAGGAGGTGCTTCAGGTATGTGTGGTTAGTGAGATGGATACACCTGACTTATGAACTGGAGTACTTCTGTCCAGAAGCTGGACTGCTGTGTGAAACATTCCTCTTCTGGAAAGTAAAACTTGAAATAACCACAGATTTAGCCAGTACAATGTTAACAGTATCCTATTAAGCAGTATGGAAAGCCCTTTGGAAAACTTATACTTAAAGAAACTTAAGTTTATCAGCAAGAGAGTATAGCTATACTGGAAGTATAGCAGTACTAGAATTTTGTTATGTATTAGATAGGGCAAAATAAAAACGAACAAGAAAGTTATTAGTTGACCTAATCACAGAGGAGACCTGTTGATAGAACATAAGCTGAATAGCAGTTAAGAAGTTGAAGAGTGCCAAACTTTATACCCTGACGGCCTAGGCTGTGATTGGGGTTTGGAGATGGATAAACAATATGGAAACTGAGCCCAGGAGGTTTGAAAAATAATAGATTGCAACTCATCACGCAAGTCATACAGTGCATTTTCTTGAGGGACTGGCATGATGTCCAACTTCAGCTTATGCTAATAAGTGGTAGAAAAAAGTGAACTGAATATGAGAGTTAAGCTTCTGAGGGATTGATGTGTTTGCTCTACGTGCTGCTCTGCCATGTCCAGTCGAACATTTATTAGAACCTAGGTGGACACATCCAAAGATTGTTCTAATTTGAAGCTAGAGAAGCAAAGCTACTCTGCCACCTCCTCAACTATGCCTGTGGAATGAATGCCTGATGCATGGGACTTCTCTCCTATACTCCATTTTTTACAGCCTCTGAATTAGCCCGAACACCAGGACAGAGTGAGGCAGTTGATTGCGCTGAGTGTCCTGAGAAGACTGTCAAAACCCCTCAAAGCAGCAGTAAGTGCTTTGGGGAAGTGAAGCTGAGTGGCTGGGGGTTATGTTCCTGCTTGGGCGGTGAAGCGAATACTTGGGTGTCAGCTTCTGTTATGCTTGTTATGTTCCAGCCAGTGTAACTTCGTAGTGAGCTGCTTGGTGCACGTAGCCTCTGGTTCACCTGGGTGTCACATCTTTTACTAGGCACCGATGGCCTAGAGAAAAACGGGAACTTCAGTCTCATCTTTTGCTGTGTCCCTTAACTGATTTCCTGTACATTCAACCCAAATGCTGGCCCTTGAGAGAGTTATGAGTATGAGTTATGAGAGATATAAGTGGGAGAAGTCAGTGCAGATGAGCCTTGGCAAGAGTATCTCACCTGGTGCTCAGAAAGGGAGTTTTGTCTCATGGACAGAAGAACATTCAGCTAAAGCTTTTTCATATCCCCTCCTGCTGGTGGCTTCCCACAGAACTGTGACTAGAACCAGGTCTGTTTTTCTGTGGTGACAGCATTGACCATTTTTTTCCCTTGCTTACCTGTGGGAAGGTAAGAGTTTCTGCCATAGGACTAATCAGCTAGTGAGCTGGTACTCGGGAGCAGTGTATCGTTGGGTAGTTCTTGCCCGTATTCCTAGTAGAGGATCCTGTGCCACTGTTGGAAATATGTGATATTCTGAACAATGCTGGTTCTTGTCTTGCAGAACATTTGAATTCAAACAAAGTGCAGCAAAAGGTGAGTGATTCTTGGTTTTCTCTTTTTTTTTTTTCTTTAATTTTGAAAACTAGTTACTACAGTACTGGAAAGGAAGGACCTTGAAGAGCCTCGTACACAGTACTCATCTCTCTTAATCAAGGCAGGCAGGGAGTAATTCAACTGAGCCACCAGAGCTATCAGAAATCAGGATTATGGAATTTAGAGTCAATGTGCAAATGAACAGATTTGACAGCCTAATTACCATAGTTGGAGACTATATCCTTGCCTCACTCAAATGTCAGTGTTTACCAATCCCTTAATATGCAGTTAAATTCAGAGTTTTCCAGTTTCTTATCAAAGGAAGAAACAACCTCAATCTTAAGGATAGCAGTGGTGTTATAACAGAAATTCTGCAGTCATGCTGCTGTTTAGTTTTGTACTTTGGTATTGTTTAAAAAAAAAAGTGAAATGAGAGATTCTAGAGGTTTCTACTTTTGAGATGGTACAGAGAGATACAGTCCAGACCTGACAGTTATGGTGGATCTGAACAAAATACAGTGAAACAGTGTAAAGTGGCATAGCATCATACTGGAAGTGGATAAGGCTTTCCCAGCGCGGAGCTTTAGTATGAAGAGGTCTGTAAGACACAGTGGTTTTGAATGCCACATTTACCCCTTGATGAAACAAGATTAATGAAGATTATTTATCTAAAGGAAGCTCTTTACTATCAAATGTGACTCTTTCTAATATATGGGGTGTTTTTTGCTGTTACAGAGTAAAAAGAATGAATTTGTGTCTACCACTCCTTACAGACTCAGGAGGAGGCTAGCAGGTAAAGATCAATGTCGGTAGTCAGCTCGCACTGTCAGTGGGGACCTGTGTTGAAGAATGTTTCTCCTGCCCATAAGTTTCTGTTTGACTGTGACTGGTTCATCCTACAGAGACTGTAGAAATGTTCTAAGGAAGTTTATTTTTATTGACTCATTCCTCAAGATATATACCTTTTTTTTCCCTGTAGGAATTACTTTTGAGGAAAGGTGTGGAGGTGATAGAAGCTGGATTACTAAAAATGATCACAAGAGGCAAAATTGTGAATAATCCTACATATGCTGACCCTCAGTAGCTATAGCTCTTAGCCTTTGGGACCTCCAATGCTTTTCAAGCTGCAGTCTAGGAGTGAAGGTTATAGGGTTATGATGGATCAGCACAATTACTTGAACCTAGTCAAGTTCTAAAACTTTTTATTGATGTTTGCAGTATTCCTGGTAAATATTTCCAAAGACTGGCAGGGTTATATGTGTTCAGAATAAATGTAGAGGAGAATTCTGTGCATGATATTTCATGTCCTGTGTCTTGTGTTGTGAAAGGAAGGCTGAGCCAGATTCTGTGCTCATCAGTCAACATTGTTAACAGAGATCTTTCTCAAGACCTTTTTGCAGAGCATGACACAGACAGCACACAGCTTGCAGGACTGGCATTTGGGAAAACTCTATTGCAGACATACTAGGAGAAGCAGGGAATTTTGCTGTCCTTTATTAGCCACGTCTCAGAATGGATTTGTGTTTCTCGGTTGGTATCAAACACGTATTTAAATTCAAAAATGAGAAAGAAATGGCTGTGAGTGTTTGCAGTCCTCATAAGCATTGACTTTTCTGTTAAGTAGGTTTAGGTATTGTGTTCTTGGAAAACCTCTAGAGAACATATGTGAGAGAGAGGGACTGTGCAAAATGTGTTCTTTGTAAGATGTCATTGGTAGCTCTTAACCTTAAATTTATTCTCTAGGTCCAGACACTCCTTTAGAGAGTGAGAGTGAATATTCTGCTTCCTGCTCAGAGGAAGAGGAGGAAGAACAGAAAGAATCCAGTACTGCTGAAACAGTCCAAAAGACCCCAGCAAAAACTAAGGCTGCATCTACACCTCTTCCCAAAAAGTCGTTATCCAAAAAAATGAAGGAGGACAAGATGGTGAGTGTGCAGAAATTGCACTCTGGAGCTAGCAAGAATAAAAGCACACTTAATGACAGTAAACTGTCAGTGATTAGGCCTTAAATAGGGGCAGAACTACTACATCTATTTCAAACCAGACCAGCTGGATTAGCAGTTGCTCTGCCTTCCAGCAGTCCTTGCTATACCTCCATGGAGCATGAGTCTGGGAACCCAGTCTGTATCCTCAGCCACTCCAGAAGGGGAAATTCTAGGATGTCTTTGAGGCAGGAGTCACTGCACTGAGAAGTAATGAAGAACTATGCTCCTATTGTATCAGAAGTACACTCACCCGACTTACTGTTTTAGTGTTTACTTCGCGTCAGACTTTCTTCAGCACCAGGGATCATCATACCCTACAGAACTGTTGCCTTGTTCTGTTCTCTTAGGAACTCTCCCTTCTTTCTCTCTCCAGAGGGCAGCTATCTGGCTGGGTTAGCTTTGGCAGAGCATTCCTATGGAAGCCATTTTTGCAAATAACATCTGGCTGTCTTTTCAGCCTTGCTCTGTATATTGTAATTGCCATCTGCACACATGTCTGTAGGTGTAGAGAGGCAGGGTAACTTGATAACAGGGAAGAGTGGCTGACTTTGCTGTTGCGTTTTTCAGAGCAACCCGGTGGAGGAATACTTCGAAGCCCACAGTAGTTCCAAAGTGCTCACCTCAGACCGAACACTGCAGAAACTGCAGAAAAGAAGGTTGAATCAGGTACGCTTCATGGTGAACCATCTGCTCTCAGAGCTTGCAGTTTCATGGGTTTTCTCCTCTGAAACTTCCCCGTGTTGCTGTTTTCAGTTTCAGGGAAAATGCAGGGGCAAAGCACTGCTAGAGTAAGTAGCTGAAAGTTGCAACTGCCAGAAGAGGTTAAAGCTGGCTTTTGAAGGAGGAAAAGAAGCACAAGCAGAGTTGGAGAGCCCTGCATTTAAAATTAACACCAAACCAGCATTTTTGTAAATGAAATGAGCAAGAGGGTTACAAGGCATCTTGATTGTATTAGTAAAATACGTGTA
>JAUBNY010001169.1:484175-501190 GCA_032275445.1 Crypturellus soui
GCCACCAACATGATTGCATAATTTAACCCTTAAAATGTAGCATTTTAAACAATTTTTATCAGATTTTTTTTAAATTATATCATTCAGATTTCCACAATGCAAAAGGCTTAGCTAAGCACTGCTCAACTCCCTGATGCCAGCAGATAAGACCTAAAGGAAAGGTACAGCCAACCTCCTTCCTTATTTGTGTGCTTAACCATGTGTTTTGAAGCACTGGTTATTAGGTGTAAGCAAACCAGAAAACCTGGATGGGATAAAGTTCGGGAGATCTTCAGTAACAGAAGGGTTCAGTCCAGCTACTCTTACAAGTCTGATACTTTGAACACAGAACACAAGGGAGAGAATAAGGAAAAACAATTGAAAATTATACTCCATTCCATGTTCATGAAGTTTTTAATACTCATTTTGCTATGATGTAACAAGGACTATTAAACAAGAACAAGGACTATTAAATTTCCATTCATTAGCAAGCAACAAGATATGAATGAGTATTAACTTCAACCAAAAACTGATTTACCACATCAAGTTGTGCACTTAAAAAAAATTACAAATCTTTTTTAAAAAGAAAGAATAACAGTGGAAGCAAAAATGAATATAAAACATGTCTGATTAGGCTGAAAACATAATTTCAGTATTCTATGGCATTTCTTCAGACAGTTGTCTTAGATTTGTTTGTGCAATACCCATCTTTGCATAGTAAAGAAAAAATTTGTTTAACTCCAGTCTTAAGCAATTTTTGTTTCTTTTTAACATGCACTTATATATCTTTTGCTAGTTTGCCTACTAGATTTCTCTTTCAGGAGGATCAGGTCAATTCAGTGGGATCATGCAGCAAACTGATATGAGCTATACCATTGCCATACAGCTTCATGGCCAGATGAACCGGTAAATAAGGCAAACGTATAGAGGGTGAGATGGAGACCTTGCTGACCAGGTATTCTACTGATGACAGTGATGAACAAGTTATCATTAGATGCATTTGTACTCTCCAAAGCATATCAAAGGCATGATGTAGAAAATAAATATCTAAAACATTTTATTGTCTAATAGAAAGCACTTAATCTGTACCCACTCCGAGCTGTGTTGCCACTTGCATTCTGTACACACAGAGCAGAGCGCGAATGTGTTCTTATACATGCACACGACAGCTGATGAGTGGCGCAGAAATTCAGGCAAGAAGTCGTAATTCCTATGAAACTGCTGGTGTAAATAAAAAGTTACTCCAGCACTTAACGTATGTACATAGTAGTTGGGGACCACTGTGGTCTGATTTAAAACATCACATCGCACATTTACAATGTTGATTGTGAAATGCTTCTCAAAGGTTTATTACACAGGTAGTTGGTGCATCTGCAGTTTGTGGGGGAGTCTGGTGACCGCCCGTGCTTCTGTCGTGGCCACATTCGCTTTGGGAGCGGAACTCCAACAAAGTTGGGGAATACGTTTCCAAATCAAGCAGTCTTACAGCACGATGCTACAGTTGCAGTAGTTTTGGTTCCCCACGGAAGTATGTGTTGTTGCTAACTTAATTCCCCCTGAAATCAGGCAGGGATTTTTCAGAATGTGATTTCTTATATATTTATAAATCAACATTGACTACCTGTGTGCAGCACCTTTAACTCATGTAGTAAGTGTTAATGTGATTATGTTAAAGCTGTTTAAAAACACTTCGTAACTGTCAGCCAGAACAATATATTGCAGTTCTCTTGTGAGACTGTCAGACTCAACATCACTATAATATGAAATCTAATTAAAGCCAAAAAGATCTTGTAAGTGACAGGGAAATCTGCAGCATTTTTCCCGATATTCTAGTTGAGCCTTAAAACTAACTCAGGCAGCTGGTTTCCACTGAAAAACGATGGAAGAAATCTTGTAACTGGAATTCCATTGCTACCCATCTCCAACTTCTAAATTAAAACTGCAGAAGAGGCTTTAATTGTGATTACCAGTTGCAGCAGTAGAATTTTCAGGTAATTTCACTTATTTAACATAACACGTACCTCAGTGTAAATTTGGTACAAGACTGGCCAGACTTTATGGCTTTATACTTTAAGGGAGGCCTAAGCTGGATCTCTTTGTGCCCTGCTCTTGGCAGGTGCCTGGGCTTGCTGCCAGCCAGAAGTGCAGAACGGCCCCTCGCGGCAAAAACCTGTGCTCAAACACAAGGTACAACTAAAAGTGGTTACAACACACAAACCCTTCACATCTATATGAGTTTTTGCACATTTAGTCACAGTAGCTATCATCACCAAGAGTCAAAATACTAATTTTTGTGTTAAATTCTGAAAAGTGATACGTATCAGAGATACAGGGAGTGATTTAGGAATGTGAGTTATTGTTGCAAGCCAGTTTGGTTCAGTGAGGGGAAGGGAAGAAAAGCTCATTCTAAGTTTTAACATTTTGTGAGTAGTTTAAGGCTTTTAAGTTTAATTCACAGGAACTAGATTAAAAAAAATAGCTAAAGTCTTTTTTTTTTTTTCTTTAAAAGAAAAAAAACAAGGTTGGCACTTCTGTGATTGAGAGGTTGTCACTTTCTTACATTATATACAGAAAGTCTGCATGACAGCCACAAAAGTAACCCAGGAGGCTTATAGTCAATACACAGATATGCATTTATACATTTTAATTGTTTTTGGTTTCAAGCATACAAACTTCAGATCATGTCTGGTGTCAGATCTCCCTGTATCTGCATGCCGTTATCTGCCATTTTGAGCAAGCCCAGAACACCCACTGTACAACATGCTAGAGAAAATGGGGAGCAAAAAAAGAACCAACATCAAAAATAGATTTACATAAAGAATAGAACCTTTTTTTTTTTTTTTTTAGGGAAATCATTTTCTCTATATATAATCTGTGAAAATGATATGTCGATTTGATTTCCGTATTTACACCTTTTTCCTTCCTGGAAGAACTAGACATCCCTCACTCCGTAGCTTCCAGCCCCAACAGCCTCCTAGTCCAGGAGGCGGAACAAGGCGGACAAGAGCTCCGGGACCAGGGAGCTCTCGAGTGCAGAGCCCGAAGGAGCTGCAGGGCTGGAGGGTTGGGTTGGTCAGGACACGCTCCCGGCTTCCCCGTGGTTTGTACTGATCAGGCTGCAGTTCTGCTGGGGGTCAGCTCGCTAGCTGCGCTGCTTGAATGTGAGCCATGCAGGTTACCCTTTCCAAAATAGCTCCTCATGCCACTGGAGTTTCAATAAGAAAAAGGAAGTCATGCGAACTCAGGTGAAGTTAGAGTACCAGCAGGTTGGAAAAAAATTCTTCTGCTATTTCTTTATTTTGAAACAGTTCTCTTATTGCACTTGGTCTGTTTCTCCTCCTTTGTTGGAGAAAAGAAAAAAAAAATGATTTTGAAACAGTTTACCTCTAACACTTGTCTGTTAACATGAACAGAAGAAAACCGACCTTTTTGGAGAGAAGTGTGTTATACCATCACCCCAAGTCCCAACACCCCAACATTGTGTCTAAAGTAATTGTTTTTTTTTTTACATGCTTCTTTACTGATTTATTTCCTGTACAACTACAGCAGAGATATCATACCCAAAATCCAGTAGTGCAAGGAGAAGTTTTGTGAATCAAGTTCCTTCAAATAGGGCCTTGCTGAGTTGGATCGAACCTTCGTTTTTTGACATTTCTTCCAAGTTGCATCAAAAGGAGATGAAAAGAAAAAAAATGCAGAACGTTAGGTATAGCATGAACTGAGCGTAGCACTAAGGTCATGGTGAAGCAAAAGGCTCACGCTGAGGGCTTAACAAGGTAAATTGTCACCACTTGGAAAAATTAAAGGAATTTGTTTGCAGGCTTTTTGTAGCACGATTCCAATTATGAATTTTGGGCAGCTCAAGGTCATGCTGGCATCACTGGGTCACTCCTGCAGTACCTCGTGATGCTTTCAGCATGTAGAAACGTTCTGCCCGCAGCAGCACGCATTGCTGCTGGGCCATGAGGGCCCATGCGTCCCGACCGCCAGCCGCCCTGCGAGCAGCCGCGGGGCCAGGCTCAGTGTCCGCTCCCTGGGCAGCCTCGGTGAGCCCTCGCCTCGCCACGCGCCGCGAGGGAGGAAGGTGACAACAGAGCCAAGACAGCGGCACTCGGAGGAGACGGGACAGCCTGGCCAGCGCAGGGATCGAATCTGATTGTAATCAATCAGCGGGTAGGAAGCTGCGCTGCTGATATCCAGTCTCCTCCGATACTGATATCCTACGTCAAACAGCAAGACGTCACAAGCAACAACAAAAGTTAGGTGCCACCTCCCCAGTATCTGGCTTTATGTGGGGCATCAAGCAAGGGGCTCATGCATTTAATTTTAACATTGGGCGTATGCACCACCACCAAACTGACATGCAAAGAATACCGAAAATCATAAATTCCCCCAACCTGTGCACCAGCCCCAGGATATTCTGTTTCTGTAGCCCTACTACTGCTGCACCAGTGTTTCTAGAGTACCATGCTCATGGGCTGCTGGGGGTTAAGTGACTAAAGGACATGTCCAAATGGCAGCCCGCCTCCTTTTCCCTGCATACCAGTACCTCTTTTTTTTTTTTTTTTCTTTTTTTTTTAAGCATGCTTAAGAGGTGCTTGTTTCTAAAATATCATTATATTGCTTAATCATTTTCTTTCTAGCAGTGCTATACTAAATGCTCCTATAAACCATCATATTCCAGTTAAACTTGGGAGGACTAGTCATTAGACTCTATACTGAATTTTGTTACCACACACGTTGCTAATATCCCCAGTAAAATCTTCCAACCAAACTGTTCTGCCTTTTTCAAATCGAGCCTTTCCTCTTCTCACCTCCACAGTGCACGCGCCCACTCGAAACTCGTTAGACTCCACCGCAGCGCCGGGTGCACTCCTGCTCTGGGCAGCAGCCCCAGTGCTGAGGAGCCCTTGGCTTGTGTCCTCCTATCTGCCCAGACCGGGACTCACGCCGAGTTCCATCCAGCAGAACTGCACGCGTCCAGAATCGTCCTACTAACCTCACCGCTGCCTTTCTCCACCCAGGAGGTTCTGCTCAGCACTCCTGTATGAGGAAGCAGCCTCCGAGGAGCTACAGGGCCCTTAAGAGGGGAGCCTGAAGAGCAGGTGGTGGCAGCGACGCAGAGCAGCTCGCACAGGTGCACCTGAACGGAGCCTCCTGCTGCAGTCCCGCCGAGGCAGGGAGGCTCCTGCGGGAGCCAGGATTCACTGCGAGGCCTCCAAGTGCTTCCGCAGGGCTCTGCGTTCCAGGGAAGACCCTCTTGCTGGCTGCTCTGTATAGCTGTAGCTCAAGGTATTCCTAGACAGCTAACCTTGAAGCAAATGGGATCTCTTGCCTGTGGCTGTCACTTCTGGATCATCTTCCTGCCTATTTAACCTTTCAGAAAGCTTCTTAAGACTTTTTTTCTTCAATTACATATCACAACTAGTATCCTTTAAATCTCTCCTATCTCTATCAGGAAAAGCAAATCTGCTGTCTTTAAAGATGGCAGTAAAAGAAACAAAGGGTGGAGGACCTAAATGATATTTGATGCTGTTTCCTAGCCATTTGTTTTCCATTGTATCTATAGAACCATAACATATTAACATACTTCAATAAAAGTCTCTGCCTCTGTCTGTAATCCAGCAAGAAAACAACAACAAGGTCTCTATCTGGAGAAAAACTAATTTACAGATAGTCCTTACTTGGAAGTAAGCAAAGCACCCTGTACGAGCTGCAGCACATGACTCTCGGTGCAACATGATTTTCCTTTATAGATGAAAAAATATTTCAAAAAAGGAAACATCATTTTTTTCCCTCAAAGGCTAGATAATATATGCAAGAAATACTATTCTTTGTTCCTCTGCTCTCTCCCTCCTCCCAGCTAATTAGGAACGTGTTTATACAATATCTCTTTGCTTGTGAGTCTCTGCCTGTTTTGTGTGTTATCAAAAACAAAGTCTTACAAAAGTATACTTAAGACTTGCCCTAAATCAATATTGTAATCTCTTGAAATAGCTAATGTTTCTATATGCATTTTTAAAGTGAGGTTCAAATGCTGAAGAAGGGATTAAATTAATAATGTTTTGCTGTAAACTGATTTAAATTAACAAAGCAGAGCTAAACTTAGCACCTGAAAATAAATATGTTGACCTGCCATTTATTGTATTAGTTTGGAAGAAAAGTAATAATAAAAAAAAAGAGATAACAAGTTTGATTCTTTTGTGTAGTTATGACTATCTGAATCACTGCTCATGTCAAAGAAATACTGCTAAGAGAGAGAAGCACGTACCTCTAGAACCATCTCCACTAGCATTTCAGTACCTCATTTTGCAGAAACTTTTTTGGGCCTCTTTTGGATATCTGCAAATTCGAGCTGAAAATTTGAAATCTGTAAGGACTGGACAAGTCTTTTGTCCATCTGTAAATTCTTAGTTAAAAAAAAAAAAAAAAAAAACCACAAAACTCTGCTCAAGCACCAGGATTGCAGCTGCAGTCTACTCTTTATCCTTGTTTCTCAGACACTGTCACGTTCTGATGACTGTAAGGAAGTTTTCCATGTGCATCTTACATCACCTTTACTAGCACTGCCTCTTAGCATGATTGCTTTTTTACTAAAAATCGCCTTAACTGTGCTGTACTTTCAAGTTCCCAACAGACATGTTTAACTGACTTGCTACTTTTGCAGAGCTCCTGCAGCAGCGTGGTTGCACGAGCTACAAAGCACAACTGAGACCACAGAGCAAGACTGCAGCCAGTGCAAAGGAGCCAGGTGGGAAGTGCTCATCCCAGCAGGCCGTTCTTGCGCAGCTCCGGTTTGCAGCGCTGTTCTCCAAGCCCTGTGCACACCTGCTGCACTGAAATGAATTTCAGCTCTTGTGACTGCTGTGTTTCCATCTACTGCCCAGCACAGTTAAGGTCAGTCCTGACACATACCTCTCTGCAATCTAAACATCTTTAAACAGCTTTAAAAGGATTATGAAGTTACTACTAACTGAAGTTGTTTCCTAGCAAGGTTTCCATTCGTACCGTGTAACTCTAAACTACCAGATTTATTTATCCAGGCTCCCTGTGTCCCCTAAAACTTTGTCAGTAATTTTTTTATTCTTATTTCCTATTCTATTTGTATTATTAACTTGATTAGAAAACATAACCTAGGATTCCTTCTTGCAACTGGAAGGTTTTTCTTTGCTTCCTAAACCTGCATCAAACCTTCTTTTCCAGTTCCCCTTCCCCCCGTCAGCCCCTCCTCACCTCAGTTCATGAACAAAGTTTGCTTAGTTGCAGCTTACGTTTGATTTGGACTTGACACCACAGTACCGTACGTACATATGAACATCTGATAACCTGCGAAACAAAAATCACATCTCCCAGTTTGTAAAGCATTAGCTACCTTCTCCCACAGTCGTAGTGACTAAACACATCACTTGCTTGAAAAGGAAAAGTTAAAATCCTCTTTGTTCTCCTCAGCTGTCCCTCCACAGATGTCTGATGCCAAGTGTTGGAGGGTTTTTTTTGTGTGCAAGTCAGTTCCCCTCGGAGCCCAAGAAGAAACATGCACTTCAAGCTGTGAGCTAGGCCAGGCCAGTGTATTTGAGGTTCTGCTACAGAACAAACATTTTTATCTTGCTCTCTTGAGAATACCAACTTCAAGAGACTCTTTGAATATGCATCTTGTATAGGGATAACAAACTTCTTCACTGGGGCAAAGGAATAACACCAGGATGCAAAACTGAACAGTTATGACACTAATTTAGATGATAGGAGTGCAAAGAGGAAATAAATGATGAAATACTGTATTATTAAAACAGGGAAGGATTCAAAAAAAATTAAGTGCTGCAGCATAGCTCTAAAAGAAAGCTCTAGTCTGGGCCAAAGGTTTCTATGGCACAAGAGAGCTTCAAGAGAATTCAGAGCAAGATGCTGCCTAAAGTGTGAGCATTTTAGTCAAATTACCTTTTGTACTACAAATATATTACTTAGGGATAAATACTAATTTCTGTGCATGGAAAGTATATGTATTGTTAAGTAAAAATTCACTCTCTGATATGGATCCAGAACTGTAAACTGTCGTATTTTTTTTCTACTGAAACTCAGAATGTTTAATTGCCATAGAAACTTACAGGATCAATGCTTTTAATATTATCACTTGAAAAATGCATGCAAGAATACTGTTTGTCTCAATGAATCAAAAAAACCCAAGAATGTTAAATTCAAGACTTGCTGAAAACTTGACTGTTTTTTTTAAAGCTAATTGAAGTAAAGTATAAGTAAAATCAGTTCTGCAATTAAGCTATTTCCATATTGCTTATATGCTTTATGTCGGAGAAAGTCTTTTCACCTATAATCGTACATCTTTTCTGCATATCCTAGTAGATGCAAGTGCACCTGTGCTAAGTATTTGATGGATCTTTTGATCCATCAAATGAAGACTCTAAAAATGTACACTTTATTTGAATTTCTGCCCCTGAACATATACTTGAAGCAATACAACAAATCAATTTGTTGAAGCAATACAACAAATTAAAAAATAAATATTAAATAAGCAGTTTAGAAATCTGGAAAATACTAATCTCAAACATTTTACAAGAAACCATGCAAGAGACACATGATTGAATTAAAACTATTTTAAGAGCTGCCTGCAGAAATGTACAAATCCTGAAGGCCAGTTTACATGAGGAGAAACTCTAAGAAAAAAAAAAAAAAAAAGATAAAACAGTTTAAGGGAGGTCTATGTGCAGGCACTGTAGGCCAGTAAGGATCACATGCCAATGATTTAAACAAAGAGAAGACTGATGTGTATTTCAGCTTTCCCGCTAAACAAATGAGGTGTGTGGTACCTCTTGGACAGGAAAATGTCAACACATTTTCTGTTCTTGGATGGGCTAAAAGACACTTAGAAACTTTCTAAATGCATAGATACATATATACTTACATAATTAATGCCACTGAACACTATCAAAATGGAACAGTCTGAAATAAGTAAAAAAAACAAAAAAAAGTGGACTTAGGTGACTTTTCATAGTAAAGGAGATAAATGTAACTGGACCACTAATTTCTGTTTGGATTAACTTTTTACATTTCAGCTTAGATATACAACATGAATATAGACTTGTAATTCTTCCAACGGTTACTATCATAGAACTATGATTTACTGTATCATGTCTTAACTTTATACTATTGTAAAGCAATAGCATCTTGAATACCTAGAGAAATAACCTGTTCTTATGCTTAGTGCTCTTAGAGTCTTTAAGTTTTAAAACACTGGTTCTGAATTTGGATCCTTTTTACCAAATATGGAGTATGTTATGGAGACAGATTAAAGTAAAAAGTAAAAAATGACCAAAAAAGACAAAAAAACCCTCTTGTATGAGACTTTCTCTTAGCTTTAACAGTTACGAGGGGAATGATCAGTATACTCTCTTGATAGTATATATTAAACTAGAACTGAGTGAGAATTTTTAGTATTTCAGAATTTCAAAATGGTCTCTAATACTGAATCAAAATTTAAAAAAAACCTCAATTTGTAAATCTGATGTGAATTGATTATTAATAATAATCATCATTCATGCCCAACAAAACTTGGCTCTAGTACTTTTGAGACAACCGTTTCAGTTGCTTGTTTTTGCTATTGAAAACTACTTTACTGCTGCCACTTACCATTTTCACATTAAGGTTTTGATTATAATAATGCTTATTAATTTAAAAATGTATTGTATTCAGAATCAACACTCTTCAAAATATGCATCTTTTGAGAGTATTTTTTAAGCCCTGGAGTTAATTTCTGATAAAAGAGAACCATGACACTACTAATTGGAAGTGAGGAAGAAAAGGAGATATCACTTGTTAAGTGCTAGGGTGAACTCCTGTAAGTTAAATTATTTCTCTCCTCACTGTTTTTCAGCTTTGCATCCTGATGACATCTGTGTCTTGAATCCACTTCCTTCTCTCCCACTGTGCATATATAATTCTTTATCTTTAAAGAAGCTTGTTATAGTTTGGGATTTTTGCTTTTTTAGCATATAAATCTTGTAGCAGGAACTCAAAAATTAGTGATGTAAGCAAGAAAGAAATGCCATAGCCACCGAAGAAGACATGCGCATTGCTTACTTAAAGCCCCATCCTGTCCCCCCAAGGACAATAGCTGCTACCAGGATGGCACCAGCGATGGAGCCTATTATAAGATTGGTGGCACTAGGACCTGTGGTAAAGGATTACGGGAAGAAAGACATAAGAACCAACCACTTTATTCACAGTAAGTGAAGCAATTGACGGGTAGGCAAACACTTAAAGGAAAATAGACAGCACAGCAGGTGATGTCTCCACACACTTTCAGCAGGCCCAACTTACTTTAACAGTAAGAATGAACAAAGCTGTTGGTCCCTCCCAGGCCTACATTAACTTCTACCGCATGTAAAGAGCTAGTATTAAAGCATAAACTCCATTATGACTTCTCCATTATCTAATAAATAAAACTGATGCCTGAAAGCTTTACAATTATAAATTAGTTCCTTAAAGGAAAAATATGAATGTTGTATTTTTTTTATGCCTACAGCAAAGAAAATCAGAAAGCCTGCTTTTTTTCCCCGTAGATCCTGAAAGGTAGTAGATATCTTTTAATTTGAACTAATAGGATCTAGCGCTGCATGCTAACCAGAGTCCAGAGTTCCTGCAATTACATCAGTGCTAAATTTGCAAACAACAGCTTGACAAAAAAAAAAAAAAAGAAAAAAAGCACAATAGAACTATATAATAAGGAACCAAATTTGAAAGAAAAGCTATATTGCCATTAAACTTTCCAACATCAAAGCATTTCTTCAGCATCCTTAAGAAGCTACTTAACAACAAAGTAGGGAGGGGTGGAGCAAGAAGAAAGAACAAAAAGCAGCAGCACAAAATATATTTGTGTAATTTTCTGAAGAGGGCAAGAGAACACCTAAATACAAAACTTACAATTAACGCTTAAGTGATCTATTTTCTGAGGGTGGAGGCAGACAGAGAAGAGGGATCACTTTTATCAATCTAATTGCTCAGAACATGAATTTCCTATTGAGCAGACTTTGATGTAAAGCTAATTACAACCGAGTCCAAGGGAAAATGAAACCATCCCAGCCCTTCTTCTGCAACAAGTTGCACGCTTTGAGTTCAAACATTTACATGTCCAGAATTAGGCTTCAAAACCAGCTCTTATCTCCTATCCCAGGCCTCTCAAGCCAACATTGCCACTCAGCAACAGGGACTTTCTATTCTAAATACTCTGCTGCAGGTAGCTGGCAGGAGGAGCAGCTCAAGGCAGCCCAGGAAAGCGCAGAGGAGCCACAACCACTGAAAGCCCCAAGTTGCCAGGTGGGTCCCACAACCCCTGCGCCATCCCAGGCACTACAAGGAGGGAGTACAAGACACAGCAGCAGTGCTCTCAGATACCACGTTAGCCACAGGAAAACCAAAATCTGCATCTTTCAATTTGTAACTTTCAATGTTATGAAAGAATTATTCTGCAAATATTTCATTAACTGTTCACATAAATATATATTTCAGGCACTGCAAAGCATACAGACCCAGCTGAAAGTCTGTATGATTTATCGTTTTGAATTAGTACATGTAAAATCATCCCTCATCCTTCAGAACAAAAACCCAGATTTGGAATGAACCTGGGCTGAATAGTATACTGGTTTTCTGAGGAGTCCACATATACTTCAAGGGGAACGCTTGCAGATTTGTTTCAAACAAGTGTAGCAAAATGGACATTCTCCAAAACCCTTTCAAACATTTGGTTTAGAAATGGCCTTCTGCAATTCCTACACAAAAAGTGTTCAGGAATATTAGTAAAAGGCAGACTAAAATATAGAAATATAATTATAAAATGAGATGTAGTAAGCTTTACACATATAAGCAGTGCGCAAATTTGACAGCAGTAATAAAAAGGTAATTTTTCCACAGTTTGGAAGACGACGACTTACTGGGACTTACCTTCAAAACTCCACCTGGCTATAAACCAACAGCAGTGAGTGCGGTGGAGAGTAAACAAGGGCCCTTTCACAGACATTATGTTTCTAGTTAAAACTCTCCTTCAACAGTTAGTATCCTCATCAGCTACTGCACCTGACTCCGAAGTAGAATTTGGCTTTCTTTACCAAAAGCAGCAGTACACAGCACAAAACTGACAACAGAGGAAGTACTGGCAGTACCAATTTTTAGACGCTTTGAAAAATTCTAAAGCTAATTTCTTCCTAGCCATAAAATGTTATTTTTCCAACAAAAGAACTGATAGGCACTATGATTAACTGTTAGTAACATATTTATAATTTAGATAATGAATTACCAAATGGCCACTTTTTAACGTTTCCTTATAGGAAATCTATGTTCTTGGTTGTTAATTATTTGGGAGTAGGAATGTCTGCTAGTGCACATCCAGGTAGCAGGCAGCGTGAACTTTCACACATAAGCATGGAAGAATTCTATTAAAATTTAAGCCAAGGAGGATAATATACAAACCAGGTAGGTTTAGTTAAGCAGAAATGCAATGAAATTATAGTCTCCTTCTCTGGAGATCGTCAAAGACCTGCCTGGATGCCACCCTGTGCCACGTGCTCTGGGTGTCCCTGCTGGAGCAGGGGGGTTGGACTAGATGGTTTCTAGAGGCCCCTTCCAACCTCAACCGTTCTGTGATTCTAGGTAAATGTTAAAGGGGTTGTGATATGAAATATGTTTTTATCTTACTCAATTTTATGAAGTGCCATTAACTAAAATAACTGACCTTCATTTTTGACACAACAATGATGAAAATCAAATGCTTATAAATATCAGCATGTAAATAAATCTGCATGTAAATAAATCTATGTAAATAAATAAAGAGCCTTATAGCAATGTAAAGAATAGATAGTTGTGAACAGGCAGATGACATGTCTGTTCCTATGGAATAATTCAAAACTCTTTCACAGTACTCTGGGAATAGCAGTTGATAGGAATGCAGAGAAACAGCTGTTTTCCCTAAATCGGTTAAAGAAACTGGAAAGGCAACAATCAATCAGACAGCCTCTACAAGTACTAAAAACACATTGTTTTGAAACTCTTCTCGTCACAGAAGAGTAAGGTTACTCCAGCTTGTCCTGAAAGTAACTACAGGCTCCAGGTTGAACTTTCTTTTTAAAAACCTTTATTCCTTTTGCCTATCCCAACCAAAGCCACGAGGCTAACTTATGAAAGCCAGATGACCATTTCGGGAGGAAAGCTGGAAGAGAGAAGATTCAGCTGTATCATCCCACATGATTGCTATAATAACCCCACAGAGCACAAAAGTGAAGTCATTTCTGAAGAAAAGTTTGCAATTGAAAACTGAAGTGGATAGAGAGAAGGAAGAAGGGTTGGACCTGGCACTATGCCATGTTAGGGCCTTTGGACATCACAGTAAAAACTCATGCTGAGCTGCTTAAGTTTCCAAATCATGAAAATTTTGTCTCTACTGCATTACTGCAGGACAGAGCAGAGGGTGATAAGCGCAGCCTGCCTTGCAGCCAGGGGCATGAAGAATGTGCAGGGCGTTTGTGCTGCCTCTGGTCTTTCTTGAAACCAAACTGTAAAACGTAGCAGTGCTCTGACCTGCAGCTTTGCAGCTGAAGGAACTAGAGGAGTAGGAAAAGGATGGATGGAGTCCTGGACAGAGCAGAAGAAGAAACGCTGGAATTAAGAGCCAAAGGAGCAAGAACAAATGGCCAGGGATGCCAGTCAGAGCAGCGGGGAGCTGTGACAGGAGGTAAGGCAAGGTAAAAGCGTAAAAGGAAGCATAAAAGAGAGTATAAGCAGAAGGCAGAACTGTCCTTAAGCTCTAGTAAACACTCTGCTCCAGAATACGCCTACCTATTCTGCTCTACAATCTTCGTAGTCTTTTTAAAGCAATCAGCTGAAAAAGCCACCAGTAAAACATAGATCTGGTCTTTCTCAAGCAGATGGTCTGAGATTTTCTTTCTTTTATTTATTTTTCTGTAAGGTGTCCACTGTTTATCCAAGGGTCTCTACTCTCCTGAAAACCTAAGCAGTCCAATTTGGCAAATAGTGTAGTGAAAGCTAGGGTTGCAAAATTAAACACATGAAGTGCTGCCTATTCCCGGAAGGCTGCTTCATTTCCTTAGCCTTACCACGAGCTGTGCGTGAATGCTTCCTCACAGGGTCTGGTTAGAAATCAAACTATCCTGTTCTGTCCCCCGCTTCAGGGGGTGACACGGGACAGAGGCTTTTAGAAGACTGATGATACAGCATTATAAACGCAGTGAAGTTGGAAATGTCAGAAGAGCAGAGTAACAGCAATTCATTCTGCAGTTTGCACTGTGTTCTGTGAACCCAGAATAAAGATAGCTCATTCCAGTGTGTAGTGACCAAACAGCTCACTCAAATAACTGCTCTTGAAGTTGACATAGCGCACTAACACTGAAGCTAAGTTCCCCACAATTATGAAAAGACAATAAGACTACGTATTTTATTTATGTATGCACTACTATATATCGGAAAAATTTACCCTTAGATTATATATAGACACTATTTTCTTCAGTCTTCCTATTCTCAGAGAGATTTTGTGACCCCTTATTAAACTGAAAACCCCATGGATTGGAATAAGCACTTTCTGCCCAGGTTGCTCTGAATCTATTTGTAAAATAATTATAAACTTCCAAATTTTTCCCATTCTTTTTAAAATTTGGAGTAATGGAAACATTTAGACATTCAATTATATTGTGACAATGTAAAAATTCACAAACTTACTGTTTTATGCCCCACATTATCCGAGACAGGAGAGGGTTCAACACCGCACGAGCAAATCACACGACACAGACACAGTCAAATCACACGACAAACACGGGCACCACACGACGAAGCTCATGGGGAGCACACAGAGGGCTCGGGTGCGCACGGTTACCTCACACACTAGGCACCAAACATCAAACTCAAACTGAGAAAAATGCTTACTCTATTCCCCACCCTGTGCCTCCAAAAATCACCCCCAAGGCCAG
The DNA here is from genome assembly GCA_032275445.1 of Crypturellus soui. Taxonomy (NCBI): domain Eukaryota; kingdom Metazoa; phylum Chordata; class Aves; order Tinamiformes; family Tinamidae; genus Crypturellus; species Crypturellus soui. The sequence goes on from JAUBNY010001169.1 coordinate 499,136, forward strand.
AATGGTCCCTGCCACTGCACCTATTAGCCTGTTAGTTGCCATGCTCACTGTGTGGAGGGAAAAGGGAAGATTTTTTAAGGAAATGATCACAAGTCATATATGTCTGAAATGAAAACATGAAATAATACCTCAAAGGAAAACTTCACTTTGTAATCCATTCTCTGTCAAACAATTTAAACCTCCTAACAAACCTTCCTGTACTCAAATGCTGTATCTCTAAAAATACACTATATTTGGCTTTATATGAAAATTTGAAAATACTTCATTAAAAAAATTTCCTGTAAACTTTAAGACCGTTTTCTTTTGCTTGTGATTCTACTGCGTCCTTAAAAATGAAATGACCTCAACCTACTGTTTATGTTTAAAGTATCCAAAGTGTAATAAAATCACCAAAGACTTCCTTTTGATCACCAGAAACATACTGTATCCATAGTGCAACTAAACAAATGAAAACAGCTTGTTTGGAGAGTTCCATTGCAGGAAAATGTTGATTTTAATTAATTCCAGTATTAGTTATTATTTTGTTACCTTATCTATATATATGACTTCATGTTTACCTGCACCTTACCAAAACAGTTTTAAAAGGAAAAGCCTATACTAGAAATTTGCTTCAGATAGTACCCTGGAATTTTAATGTTTTGATGGTCTCTTTTAGTATTTGTTTTCTCTTTTTTGAAGGGAACTCTTGTGAGAAAAAAGCATCTATATACTTCCTGTGCTATTAAAGATTAAAAATGCAATCAATTCATTTAGTCATAACAGACCATAAGCAAGCACCTGAATTTACAGCTTCTTGGTCTAATGGGAAATTTTCTATGGTCTAAAACTTCATAGTCTTCACGCTGAATAAAGTCTATTTTGTAACCTCTGTTTCTTACCTTTTTTTCCATTTCATAAATACACACACACACACACACACTTACGACATAAATTTTGCATTAAAACAAACGAACAAACACCATTCCACTCGTCAAATGAGGGCCGAATTCTGCAAATGAAATCGCACAGGAAGAAACTTGTGTATGTATGGAATCCCACTGACTTCAAAACTTGTGACCAACACTAACCTAATTCAGGGTTTCTGCAGTAGCCAAAAACTAACAGCAAGAATTCCTTCTCTTCCCAAAACAGCTACCAGCCTGTATTGCTCTAGTGTGGTCTGTTAGGACAGGATACAGTAGGTTGCTGAGTTTAAGCTAATTCAAGACTCATGAATTCATGCCAACAGAATTATGGACAGCTTATTTTTAAATCCTGAAATAGAGTATGAAGGCAAAAGCAATTGATGAATGATGGAAAGATCTGGAAAATAAAACAGAATTGCAACAGGATGAGTAGTCAGTTATCAAATATCATAACAATAAATGAATGGCAAGAAATACTTGTTAGTTATACATCCTCACAGTAAGAACAATGAAGGGATTGATGGTGTGAAAACTTTCAAATCACTTACACAAATTTTCATGGCTCTAAAAAGGTTTATAGCCTCTCTCAAAATAATTATCTGCTCTCATGATATTTAGGTACCAGGTTTCAACACTAAATGTCATAGTAAATGACTGAAATGAGAAGATGTTAAGGCCCTAAATTATGTAATACACAAAGATTATTGATTTAAGCTAATTCTCATTCATCATCAAAGTGTCTCGCTATGAAGGAAAATAAGTCTGTTTGGCTTGTTTTCCCTGTTATATCAAAATGCACCAATTCCATTAACTGCAAAGTGTAACTTGTTAGCAAGAGACTTGGAAGAAACAGTCCCTCTGCGTGTACATGGTGTGAGGCACAGAGTAGATGAAAGGGATTTGTTACTTAAAAAAAAAGGATAACAAAAATAAAAAAAGAAATCTGTAAAAGAACTGTGTAAGCTATGGAAAGCTTTCCCAGGGTTGTGTTTATTATTTTCAATAAGTATTAGGAGCTAAAATCTCCTCCCTCTGTAGTCTCTTCTGCATAAATCCCTCAAACAGCTGAACTACAGAAACTGAAAACAAGAAATGTGTCAGCTGAGATCAACCCTAAATGACAAATATGTTAATCAAAAGACAAAAAAAA
>JAUBNY010001169.1:507675-521796 GCA_032275445.1 Crypturellus soui
TGCAGCTTTTATTTAGTCAGCTCCTGTCTGCTGATGTGCAGAGATTTTAAAGCATTACATACCTGATTGGAATCACAGGCGTATCCATCTTGTTTATGAAGATTTGGTGGACACTGGGAAAAAAAAAAAAGCATATATTTGTAATTGGGTATACAGTAATAAAAGATCACATACAGAATTTTCAAGTTTTAGAAGAGAAATATAATGCACAAAGTAGATAACATAATAAAACAACCAACTAAAGGCCTTGAAATTTATAATTACTTCAGAAATCTTTACAGTATTTAACAAGGAATTAAAAAAATAGTTAATCAGTCTGGATATTTTTCTTAATTTGACATAAAATGAGTGCTAACAAGTTTCGACAGTATAAGCAGAGCTATACTATACACGGTATACTCTACTCTAAAGCTTCTTCGCACGTACCTGGCCGGAATCCCCGGGGCAGTACTCTGTAATGTCACATTCATTCACTGCATATCGGCAGTCATTGCCTCGTGGGAAAAACTAGAAAATGAAGAATATAGTTCAGGAAGATAAAGACTATGTGAAAGCAAAATTCAAGGCTCCTGTTTGAACTAACTTCTCATGGTAATACTTTGTAAATACTCTTCTCACATATATTTGGCTTTTTTGCCTGACTAACAACAGAACAAAACACACTCAATAGTTAATTCAAACGATTAGCAGCATTCCAATTTCTAGTCTTTAAAAGGTTAAAACTGAAGTATACAATATTTCAAAAATTTAAGGGTTTTTCTTTCCCTCCCCCATCTTCAATATTTTAAAAAACTGTTACATTTGAAAAGAGAACTACAGTATAACATTCTTCATCAACAATAACACAGATCCTGGAGCCGTTTTCTCCAGGAACACATACCTGATGCAATCGTTTCTTCTCTTTATATTCCAGGTAGCAGTTGCATAATTATTTGCAATAATACAGTCTCAGTTTATTTAAAATCATTCTACCTGAAGCACACTAACTATAACGAGGTATACATGATCTCGGACAGCTGGAGAGAGACACTAGATCCATCCCAACAACACTCACGAGACACGTTGTGTTACAGCAGGGTCCATCACTGCAGTGAGCTCCATTAGAAAGGGAGCACTTCTTACAACAGTCTGCGTAGCATTCCTGAAGAAAATAAATTATTAAGGCATTCGTTAGGACAAAAAATTCAGTTCAGCACTGAGGACTAGAAATCATCAGCTGGAAGAACCCTTTGCACTGCTGAAATATAAGCTGAAGGGAAAGCAGTGACTCACGCTACAGCAACAAAAGGGTTCGCACCTTCTGAAGCCTCGTGTAGCCCATGCCAATGCACGTGTCTTAGTCAAATAGCATGAAATGGCATGAAAGAAAGTTTATGAAAATTGTATATTTGATTCTATTTTAGAGAGTCAAACAAGGATTCAAGCCTGAGGGGCATTTTTTTGTAGAAAAAAAAAAACCCTGGGATATTTCTACAAAGAAGAAAACAGGTCCTCTGATCATGGGCACACATCTCCAAAGGGCAGGCTAGGAAAAGGATGACTGTTTCTACAGAGTGCCTCAAAAAATGCTGGGGACAGCTACATCCTTTCATCAACACGAAGGAACCTGTTCTGAGGATACACTCTGTTTTCACTCATTCTCACTGTAAAATAACACAGTCCTCTGACCAAACTGCTCCATAACAAAGGCAAAAAAGTTATTGACATCACCTTCTCTCCTCCCCAATCTATCATATAATTTATTATTTTTTTGAGAAAGACCCATGGAATAATACACAAGAAGTCTTCACTTGCCATTCGGAAACCGCAGTCACATTCTTCTCCTGCTTCTACGTACCCATTTCCACACTCAGTATTTTCAAACAGCTGAAAGCAAAAAGAAACCCACTAGCAAATTAAGAATAAAAACAGTATGAGTTGACTTTCTTTTCCATGCACAGGCCATCTCTGTAATGCTGCTGGAGTCACCCTCCTGCCGAGGGCACGTCCCTTGCTGCTGTGATAGAGAATTCAGCAAGGTTTTTAAGTTCACCTGGTTGAAACTGTGCAGACATAAAACACGCTCAGCTAAATTATGTGATTCCCTACTCTACTTGGGAAAATATAAATAACCTAGCCTGGGAAAAGACTGAAAAGTACAGTAACCAGCAGAATTTTTCAGTCAATTTTGTAAGGTGGTGATCTCCCAAGGGATACAGTAAACAGAACAACTTAACAGTCTCATGGCACTACTTTCTGCAAGGACATCAAATTTGGTAGATTAGATAGAATATTAACACCTTAGATTGCTCTTACTTTGCAAGAAGTGCCATATGGAATATTTTTACAGTAATTAGCCTTAGAAGGATGCCATGGTACTATTGCCTTCGTTGGAAAAATGCCTAAGTTAAAATAAAGAAAGAGAATGCAGTGGATGGTAGAAGGAAAAAGCCATAATTACAAAGCTTATTGATATGAAGTTGGTTAATAAACACATACTGTTAAAGTTTATATAAAGCTAGTTATTGATTTTGAATGGTAACTGGCATTTTTCTCAATACCCTTATGGACAAAGTCCAAGGATTGAGCGGCCACGGAGCATTTGCCATGACCTCACCTCTGTATTTATTTTGCACTACTTCCAGCTTAATAAGCAGTGTATCCATGATGACTAGAGCTGCATCTAGCAGTGTGAATCAAACTACAAGATTTGCCATTATTTGAGCTTGAAGAATTGATGAAAAGCAAGTCACGTGACTCCTCTTAAAATTATTTTTAACCGTTATTACTCTGCCCAGGAAAGAACATTCAACTAATTACAAATAACCTCAAAAAATCTATAATTCCCCCACAGATGTTTGAATAAATCTGACAGGAGTTAGTGGACTGATTTTATTTTCATTATAATGAAAGCAAAAGATGTCGCTGCCAACACTTTTATTACCTTTGTTGGCCTGTTGAAAAGACAGGCACCTCCTCCACGAAGCAAAAATTCTTTGTATTCTGCAATGCTGCATTTGGAGAATTTCCTGGAATGGTAAACCCTAAAATGGAAAAGAATCAGCTGAATAAATGCTTTGAAATATGAACAGTTACTAGAAGGGGGAAAGGAAAGGGTCACAACACTTTTCTGATACTATAAATCCCCATTTCTTACAACTATGCACAACAGTGTGTCAGTTCAGTCTTTATCTCAAAAATAAAAGCAAAACAAACAAAATTTTTAAAAGAATCTGCATTTTTTTTGCTGTATAGATCTATGATGTAGTGAACTTGCAGTCATCCAATCCTTCTACTGTATGTGTAATACACTATCGTAACAGTTGCCATGTAACTTAATTTCATAATCCAGTGCTTTATTTGGTTTACTTCTGCTGCAACTTCAGTTTAAATGATTGATTACATTCCAAAACCTCAACTGCATGCCAGGGTTTCAAAATTGCGCAAGCATCTGTTGATAGGGTTAATTTTTAAATCTAAAAGTATTTGCAACCAAAAACTAGTACAGTGTCAGACTACAAATACACTTTGCTCAAATCCAATCTCTGAATTTGGTCCAGAAAATACAGTCTGCAAAAAAAAAAAGCAAGGGACAGAGCACTGCATTACTACTTGCAGAATACACGTCCCACTTCCAACAATTTTCGTCTCAAACACTTTCTCAGGAGGTTTTATTCCGCTTTATTTAACAATCTTCATTGTGTTTTTCTTCCATGACTTTGTCCAGTCTCTTTAAATATCTAAGAGATGGCAAAGGAAGGAGTTTCACAGCTTATTACAGATTGGTAGAACAATTTCATCGTCTTTGTTCTCCCACCTATTTGCTAGTTTCATGTTTCCCTAGTTCTTACAAGACGAGGCAGAGTATTTCCTATGCTGTTTGTGATGTTACAGCTTTCTCTCATATTCCCTCTTAACACTCTTCCTCCCAGCCTCATGAAACCTCATTTTATTTGTCATTCTCACACAGAATGCCTTTCAATGCCTTTAAGGAACATTTTTGACATTTTATGTAGGTTTTCCAATTTTATTAGGCTTGTTTTGAGATTTGGGAATCAGAACTACTCACACTATTATAGGTGCAGGCAATCAGTGCCATAATAACGTTCTACATTTTATTTTCCATTCCCTTCCTGACAGCTCCTAACATTAGATTTGTTTGACTGCTACTGAGCTTATGGTGGAGAAAAGAATCTTTGGCAACCTATGTGGGCAGAGGACAAGGAAACCACATCTGCTCTCATAAAGATCTGTTTCACCCTCAGAATTCAGGGACCATTTAGCCAAAGATCGAAAGCACTTGCTGAAATCATGAAAGAATTCAGCTTTCCTCTTCTATTCACTGGAAAGGAAGTAGAGAGATCTGATGCCAATGACCACGCAAAATTGGAACGTTGAGGTCACCGGTAAAAAATTTAATTGAAAACTGGAAGGGAAATGGAAATATCACTTCCCAAAACAGTATTATAATATTTTTCAGCTGTATATAAACAGTAGAACCATAAAAATGTTCTTTATTTTTTAAACATTGTAAATATTTGTAGCATTAGTGATGACACTGCAGTGTACATCAAAATTGTAAATCCTGTGTGAATATATTCATAAAATGGGAAGAGTGGAGGGGGTACTTGCTGAACCCAGCAATCTATGGATTTGTGTTGTTCCAATCACCCTTACTTTTTCACAGAATCCAATATATAAATATTTGTAACTATTAACTCATTTGACAGTCCTCAAATTACTGAGGGTTATGACATACCCTGTTTCCTCCATGATGCAACCACCCCAGGATTCAGTGCAGTCACACTCTTCTCAGACAAGACCAAAACAACAGAAGAAGACAGCAGTTATAAATATGCTTACAATAGGTATAAAGTAATTGCTATACAAATGGACCTTAACTAATTATACACAGCTTATACAGTTGCTTGCCTGTACAGCATCCATTCTCAAAATGAAAAAGGCCTACTTGACAGGATGCTAATACACTTTCAATGAATGTGATCCTGGCATGTTTTGACTCAAGTTTCAGGCAGGATAGAAAGCCAAAGATGGATTTTAAATGTTTATATCCCCTCTGTGACATGCCTCCCTCCTTAAACTGGCTACAGAGCACCCTGAAGGAGAATTATTACTGCACAGGCCACATTTTTCACCCATGGTATAAAATTCTTCATAGTAATATGTAAATTAAACAGGTATTAAAAAAAAAACAAAAACAGTTGAGTGAAAGGGGATTTACAGTTTGCTTACAGCTATAGTATTCAAGTCAACCGTGACCAAATTCATAAAATAAAAACAAATGGTCAACATCTTACAGTCCGTAAAATAGCAACTATGAACTATTCATAAAAACACATTTACTAAAACATGGCAATCTTAAACAAAGATTCTGTATCCTGGTTATGCAATATGGTTAGCAAACCCATACTGTTTTACAATAACAAGCATTCACAAATTATTTATATGACTATTTCTCTATCTGGGTCATTCGTTAATCTTTCCCTAAACAAGGCATAAAAATAAGGCAACTAATGGAGCATTTTAACAACCCACACCTACAGTAAAAAATAAATAAATAAAAAGCTGATTTCCAAATTATGGGAACTTTCTCTTACTCATAAACTGAAACCAGTAGTAGAGCAAATACTTCAACAATTTCCATCTTTTTACAGTCCTGAAGCAATGCTTTATAAAACAACATTCCCTCAGGCTTTCTACACTGATTTCTAATTAATAGATCTCTTAAGTGAGTGGGATAAAGTCAGTATTGCCATTCATATTTTTATGGAAGAAGCAAAAGGACAAAGTGGCTGATCTCCTTATAAAATGTGAATGGGAAAACAAGCACTGGTTTTGTTTAGCCCGATAAAGGGCTTTTGAAGCAGTTTGTACCCTGCGTTAAGGCTACATCAACTTGATTTTCTGAATAGCAAGATACAAGTTAAGCTAATCTCACCCTGTACCTTTCAGCCTCTTGCTATTTCTTCAAATATAAACTATGTTTTTGTTGCTTTTTTTTTTTAACTTAGTAAAATGAGGTCAGTGATTTACATTATAGTCTCTCTTAAAACAGATAATGAATTCTGAGCTAAATTAATGACATTTCTTCATTATACCTTGGAATATGTCATTTATAAATCTAACTTCCTGACTCAGAACATCAGAGGTCATCACAAAACCAATGCTAAATTGATGGCTCTTACTTAGCTAAACTCAAATTCTAGTATTTTTTTAATATATCTCAAAGCAGCATTTCTTGCTCTGCATTTGCAGCTAGTTTGGTATCTATTTCAACTGCGGCAAAGGAATAGTTTCTATATCTAGCCCAGGAAGAGGACAAAAGCCTCCATGCCCATGTACATACTCGGTTTCCTGGTTGCTGGCTCCCACTGTATTCCAAGGTTCTGAGCGAGACTTTGTGCCAGTTCCTGTGCCATGGCCAAAGGGAGGCCATACTACATTTCAAGAGGACAGCAATTAAAAACAGGGGAGGGAGGGAAGGAGAGAGAGAGAAAGTTATCATAATGAATACTACACTAGCTCAGTTTGGCTTACAATGCATCCACTATTTCCAAATAATTTTGTCCAGCCAACCACAATTGTGTGCTTGTAAGAACCACAAGGAAATATTTAAAGGAAGAAATCTTTCCATCTTATTCTGAGTGAATCCCTCTACACTGATCGATTTGTTTCATATATATTGTAAGTACACTTAACTCAAGTCCTAAAAAGAGATTTCATTACAGATTTTAAACTGGGCTGAAAAACAAAATCTATTTTTTTTCTAGTTTTAATGTAAAAAAAAAAAAAAAAAAAGAGAGAGAGCGCGACACATCTTCAACACCGCAAAAGATCAATCCTGTTTCACTGAGAAGACTCAAAAGGAATTTCAATGATACATTTCAAATATTCAAGTTTGAAATTTTTGGTCTAGATTTCTGTCAGGCATACTGAAAAACAATTTAAAATCCTAATGAAAGTATAATGCAGAATGAAGGAATACTTTTTAACAAGCAAATGGATGAGGTAGTGTAAAAACGACACATGAAGTATGTCTGTAACAACTTTAACTTTTCAGTATGATAGTGATGTTTAAAGTTATCTTTAAAGCCCCGAACACTGAAATATATATAAACACTGAGGCTATAAAATACAGTTCCTACTTTATTTCATTTCATTGGTGAAAAGGATTACCTCATTCACTCCCACTCCTCTGGTCACAGAACAAACCCCTCCAAAGTAACTTAAGCTGCTCCTTTTGTAATGAAATGTCACATTCCTTATGGAAAAAAAGAATAAAGAAAATACAGCAAATTGGCAATGGACACCAAGATACAGTTAGCATTGTATTTTAATCCCTGTTTTAAGGCAGTGCAGTTATAGTAGAGGCTGGGGAAGGTTTTCTTTTATTCCCCCTAACTTTAACCTCCTGTGCAGAAGACTAATCCTAGGAGAACTAGATGAGAGAGATTTTGATTCCACTCTTCACCGCGGTGCAGGCTGCTGGGAGAAGGCTTAAGATCTTTATACTGCAGAGGGGAACACAGTTTTCCTCTTCTGTCCTCACAGTGCAGCAGAAAAAATGCTCAGGTCAGTGACACAAGTGCAATTTTCCCCCACATACCTAGTGGCTCACGAAACAATTCAATACCTCTCTAAGGAAGGAGAACTTCTATTACCAAATGTCCCACTAGCTGCATAACTGGAATTCTCTTGTGGAAATACATAACAGTGTTAGCTCTGCCCCCTCCTGCTTTTTACCAGTAAAGCAATATATTATATTATTAACAAAACTAAGTATCCTTAAGATCTTGTCAGAATACACTTTAAATATGTGAACACTATCTCCCACTTGCAAAGACATTAAAATTTCATTATATCACAAATCTATGCGCATCTGTAAAACAGACTAACACATGAAAATAAATATCCAAGTTGCTAAGGAAGGCAGATGTTGACTGATGTAGAGATAGTAAATGAATAAAACAGTAAACAGGAAGAGACAAGTAGACAAAAGCAGTAGACATAGAAGTATATTTAACTACAGTGATCAAAATCACTGTTCATGGTACATACGAGAGCAGGTGGACAGCATCAGCATGCTGTTTGATGTAGTGTTGTCGGTATTTGGAGAAATCATGGAGCATTTGCAGAGGGTCAGGGTGAATATTAATTCGATCTCTCTCTGTCCAGGTTTCCACAGCCACGAGAACCACCCTGGTGTTCAGCTGCTCCTTGTATATCTGAGGGCAGAGACAGGACAGGCACAGGAGTAGAACACTGGGTCAAACATGCACAGTTAGCCAGTAAGAGTAAAGCGGAAGGACAAGAGGGATAAAGCAGGAGGGAAACATGGGGAAACAGTTAGCCGTGTGCCTTGCACCTCCTAAAATTACTGCTCTGATCACCTTGTATTTTATGTTTTAGAGGGTCAAATAACTTGCTGCTCTTTTTTAGAGCTATCCCTTTCTCTTTGACTCTCACATGAAATAATTTCACCACTGAGTTTTGCATAAAACCCATACAAAACCCAGCAAAGTAAAAAGATAAACACTGTGATCTCAACAGACAAGAAAAAGCCAAAGACAATTCTTAAGGCAAGATTATAATTATACCTTCTCAGTTTTCCGCAATATACCCAAACCTTAAGTATGTACAGCTCAATTTTCTTTTACAGTATTATCACTTCATGCTGCTAAAGTAATATGAGATGGAAATTAATAGTAATAACATTTATATCAATTTTAATATCATAGGAAAAGTAGATAAGTGACAAACAGGCACCAAAAAATCAGAAGATAGCTGTAAAATATCCATTTTAATTTTGTTCATGATCTGCTTCTGAGATAAACAGCAGCTTACTATAAGGTCAAGCCATAAAATGCCAAATTTTATTAACTAACATATTCAGAAAATGAAGAGCTACAAGAGATATTCTTCATCTGTCATGGATGCTCTGCATTATATAGAGCTCCAAGAACACTGACCAAATATATTTGGTTATGATCTAAAAACATTCAATAATTAGTCCACTGGCTGCTTAATCCCATAAAACATACAAATATCACTTTACTAGGAGTCCACAAGTCATCATCATAAACATATGATTTTAATTATCTTTTTTTTCCAAATTATACTTATGATACACAACATGAATTGCAAATATCCTCTTGCAGTTTATAACAGTTAAATATACTGAACAGATCAGCACTTGATTACATGCTTTTTTGTATCAAAGGCAGCATCACCCTTATGAAAAGTTGATAGTATAATATTCAGCATAGAAAGATGACAATAAAACATAGGAAAAACTTCTAAAGAAAAAAGAATGTTAATATGCTTTATTTTGAAGGAGGCTGAGGACATACATAAGAAAACTTAGCTACAAAAGAAAAATCAGTTAAATGAAAAATTAGAGAATATACATGTACTTTTTTGTGTACAAAAGTTGTACAGAAATTGTACAATAAGCCTTTAATTCTGTTAGCTCAGAAGAACACTGACGTGAACAGGAAGGGAAGGAGGAAAAAGGAATGAGAGAAACTTGTCTCTGAAAGTCTATATAATTTTTTTGATAATATTTCAGTTAAAAAAACTACAGCCCACTCCCCATGAACACAAGAGAATAACAAGGCAGAAATTCATGCTGCATTTAAAGAGAGAGGTGGAACTGCTCACATATACGTGAATGAGTGCAAAAGCACACACCAAAGCATGATGAAAAAACAGTAAGAATAGTTAAAGAAAGGAAAGATAGATTAAATATTTTTTGTAGTAATGTTCTAAAATTGTTGCTAAGTAATAAAGTCACCCAGGCAGTTTTCAGAAGTCCCAGTGATACTTACAGCATCCACAAGGTTCACTACAGACTTCGCAAAATTGTTCGTGTATGCATTTGAAGAACGATGCTTTTTGAACTAGAAGGAGAAAAATATAGAAAACAGTGAGATCTTGAATAGTTACTACCAATTCCTTATTTTTACAACATATATTTTATGTTCAAGAAACCCTGTGAGATAAAGGAAGAAAATCTTTTACATCACCAAAAAAAAACCACTGGGCTGTAAGAAGTATCCTATTTAGAACCATGGTTCAAATATTGAAAAGAAAATTAAAAGCAAATTGATTTCTACATATCCCATAAGCAAGAACTCAAGAAAATTGAGAAGATGTTGTACCCATTAAAGTGTCGCTTAAACTGATGACATGAGTATCAAACTCTGCTAGCCATATATCATGGCTATAAGACATGAAAACAAACTCTTTATCAGCTCTTGGCAAAGCTATAATACTTGTGACGTAGGAACAGATTTTTATGATCTGGTAGTATCAGTTATGTCAACAGAAAAAAAAGAGAGGAAATGCATGCTAAATGTGCCTTTGAGTACTGAAAGAATTACATTTGGTATCTTTTATGCCCTTAATTTTAAAGCTCTTCCATTTTTGCAGATTTAGATGAGCTGCACTGCAAGTTCCGTTTCCTGCGCATATCAACATAACATCTATGTGTCTTTCTGCAACCGGCTCTGTAAAGTCCTCTCTGTTCAAATTCAAATTTGCCAAAGATGCTGCTATGGTACCTGAGTATGAACTCACAACTTAGAAAGATTTGACTGCTGCTTAAAAGCAACACATTTCATCACCTAATGAGCAAACTTATTAAGTTCCACAAAAGCATCAGCTATTCTTACTCTGAAACATGGCATCCCATGTAAGGCCTTGAAACAAGAGGGTCCAAACTCCTCCCTGAGCAACTGAAAAGCTCCTCTCATCCACAAAGAAGTTAGACACATGATTAACTACTCTCCTAAACTAGAATTACAAAACAGAAACTCTCTGCTTTCCATGATTATGCTTAAATCCAAGATGAAAACAAAACTGAAAGACATCTATATTTAAAAACTGAAATATTCCATGTTTCCCAAACTGAAAGTCAAAAAAATTATCTCAAGAGATATGAAACCCCCCAACAAGTTGTTAGACTAAAAAAGAAAAGAAAAACTTTTAAATTCCAGTTAATTACGGACAAGTAATCAAATTTTAAATGTTAAGCATACAGCATTTCATGTATAATTCAAACTCTTTAATACTAGCTGAGGCTCATTCATCTGAATACAGAAAGATTTTTTTTTTTACACATATACTTATTCACTGTTAAATTCTATGATCCTCTCTAACCTCCATACACACAGACCGAAAATCCTACTACAGAGATCTGCAGGGACCCCATCTCTATAACTATTCTCAAAACAAAGTGCTTTCAGCAGTGCTAGTGGAGCTTTAAAATGTACGCTCAAAATAGCTGCCATATCGCAGCATTCTGTTTGTTCAGAACAGGGAACACAAGGACAAAATAATGGAGTGGATCATTAGGGAGGAGGAAGATTTGCTTTGTCGTTTTATGTTTCCCAGTTTTATGTTTTATGGAAAACTAAAATAATATGGTTGAAAAAAAATGTTCTTGGCGTTCAGTAACATTTATTAAAACCAATACTAATATGTCATGACATGCCTTCAAGCACAGTTTCTAAAACAGAAATTGCAAAGACTAAGTCTTTACATTTAAAGTACAAATACATGATCAATAAATTTGACTGTGTCTTATGTGTTACAAGAAATTAAAGTTTTGTGAACATGTCCAAAGAGGTTTAAGATAGTTGCTTTCAATGCAGAATCTGATCAAAGGAGAAATCTGCCCTCTACTGCTAAGTAGATAGTTTTAAAAATACTTTTAATAAGCTCTGGCTTGGTAGTTCTTAACTGTGAACACTTCCTGTGTATCATCAGTTTCACTCCTTGAAAAGCATCATTACTTGCTTTTGAGTCCTTGGCAACTCTGAAGCAAATAATGTTTGGGGTCTAAAGTTCTAGCAAATAAAGCTTGAGATGAAGCAACCCGGTTGATCATCCTTTCAGCCCCTAACACAGGAAGAAAGTGAAACATATTATTTCTATCACTTATAAATCAGAAATGAAGAAGTCTACCTGTTCAGCCCTGGAATGAACATACCATATTTCATCCTATTCTGATCCCAATTATTTCTGACTGTTCAATATCCTCCTTCAGTGTTTTCAAGGAGCCCAAAACAACAATATACAAAATTGGGAAAATATGCAGTAGAATGAGAGATTCAAGGAGTTCATATATCTATATAAATTTAAAAGATGATTTTACTTGCACATAAAATAAACTATTTTATCAACCTAATTTGATTGGAAAAGGAAAAAAAAAAGTTGATGCCTAAAAAGCTTCACAGGGCAAGGCCAAACTCAAAATGAAGCATGTTTCAGGTTGCTATTAATATGTTGTAGGTTGCAGAACATTCTTCATCACTAGAAAATTTTCAAACCCACAATGTGTATTTCTCCATAATAGATATGGCTGTCACAAAAATGTAGCTATTAGACTCAAAAAAAGAATTACTTCAGAAAAGTCCTACAGCTTGTAAGCTTAGAATACGAGTCTTACCATCCATCAATGTTCAAAAACATAACTATTCACCAAAATAAATCATAGCACTGGGCATACATGTCCTAGAACTTTAACACATAGATATTACCCAGTTCCAGCTATGTCTTTTGAAACTATGCCTAAAACTTTTGTTTTTCAAAAATGATCTTAAAATACTTGTAGAAGTTTACAAGACATTACTTTCCAGGCCTCAGTCTTCTGACTTCTTTTTTTATAGTGGTAATGCACTGACATTTTCACAGTTCTGCCTTACTTGGCATAATTAGTGAAACCAAAAACAATTAAATAACATGAAATTTTTTTTTATTTTTTTTCCCACTTTTTAATTGAAGGCCAAAAGTTTAAAAAAAAAAAAAAAAAAAAAAAAAAAAAAACCTCCCCCCACACACTTCTTTAATTACAAATGTCTAACACTTTCCCAAATAGAACTATCTTGTACTTCATTATGAATCTTGTTTGTATAAGCATGCTTGTATAAGCATGAAATAACCAGGAAAAATAATGACATAGTTTTTTCAATATGCTTTGCTGCATTCAATTTTAAGTTAGTGAAACTGAACTCAGGGTAACATGTTTTGACTTCTGTATTTCTCTAAAAACAGGATGCAATTTTAGATTATGACAATGCATGTATTTTGGACAGAAAAGCTTTATTGCACTGCTGTGCTGTTTATGGGTATATTAAATCAAAATGTTTCAGACATATTTTGAATATTTAAATGCAACAGAAAATGCCAGATATCATTAAGCATTATTAACCATCATGGCCTATACTGAATCTTACAGTGAAATGGTAGCAAAAATACTTGAGCCAAAAAAAGCTGATGAGACATGGTACTGTATGTACATCAACCTACAATTTCTGAGCAAAAGGAAGATTGCCTGTGAATTGATATACTTGCCATTTTATGATCATTGACTATCATGAGCTCCAGATATTTCATCTCTTCAAAGATACCACGAGTTGCCTGATGGATGGAAGACAAATTTTGAGAAATAAAGAGGTTGTAGTAATTTTTAAAGATAACTACAATTGATTTAATAGGGTTAGTCATATTTCGTAGGGGGGAAAGTTGTCAGAATTGGGCCAGCTCTTTAACTAGGGTAAACCATTACAGCTCCACTAACCTTGTGAGCTATGATAACTGACAATGGCCAAGAATCTGAGTCACATCATTTGGAATAAGTTTTAGAGTCAATTCTTTGGGTTTGACGCAGAAGCAGCCCCCATTTCTGTTATTTTCACAAAGGAGCACTAAAAGTTCTTGGTTTAGTGTACTTTTCATGACAGATTTAAGGGGAAGTTACAAAAAATAGACCTGCCTCAAAAATATACTGTGTATCGTATAACTCAGTGTAGAAATGTATCTTCTTAAACTTGTGCATTCCACTAGCTGTGACACATATGCACGTGTAGATATATATAGTCTGTCGACTTCTATTCTACACAAAACTGGGAGGAGTGGCTGATGCGAGAGAGTTCTGTGCTGCCATTCAGACACCTGGACAGGAGACTTGGGTGGAGAGGAACCTTATGAAATTTAACATAGAAGGAAAAACTTCTTATTTGGGAGGGCGATACAGCACTGGAACAGGCTGCCCAGAGAAGTCATGGAGCCGCCTCTAGAGAAAGGCTGTCTGAACATGGTCCTACACAACATGCCCTA
>JAUBNY010001169.1:521896-534463 GCA_032275445.1 Crypturellus soui
AACAGGCTGCCCAGAGAAGTCATGGAGCCGCCTCTAGAGAAAGGCTGTCTGAACATGGTCCTACACAACATGCCCTATGTGATCCTGCTTAAGCTGAAGGAGTTGGACTAGATGGTCTCCAGAGGTACCTTCCTACCTCAACCATTCTGTGATTCTGTGAATATATATATAGATATATAAAAAATATATAAAGTGGTCACACTTCTACTCACTGCTCTCTTTCTTCTCTTTCTCCTCAGCCACTGTAATTCAGATAGGAAGGGCCATTCAGAACTAGAGCCAGTTTCTGTAGAAAGTAGAATTTAAGAATTTCATGACATCAATTAAAACTACTGATGTATGCCATCCAAATCAAAACTAAATTGAGTTCACCAAAACTAGAATAACCTTTGATATTTAACAGTTAATTCTTTAAAATCTATAAAACAAAGTATTCCTAGTCAAGTAATTTATCAAAAGTTATTTAGAGATCTAAAGTTAGAAGTAAACTATGCATGGTGAGAAAGAGATTGGAATAGGTGTTCTCTTTCATCACTTGCCCTTGTAATCACTTGTAATTTAGAAATTACATTGCAATAATTGGGAAAAAGAAAAGCCAGTTTAACTTACTATCTATTTTTTCCTAAATAATCAGGAATTGAATATAGACTATGGTAGCCTAAACACAAATTGTTCAAGTCATACATACAATCATTTCTGGTATGTAAGAATTCAGAACATCAGCAAAAACATACCAAGGTCTTGCAACTGCTTAGAGGCTTGTGTTCCATAAGTTCTCTGGATGATGTGTGGTCTACTTTTACTTTCCTGGCAAGAAAAATATATGACATTTTCTTTTTCTTAATAATGTAAAGATATGAAACTTACTGAAGGAGTGCTTCACCATATTTATTATTTTTCCACAGAATGCAATCAACTATAGTGACAGTCTGACATAGTGTCAAAATAAAGCAATGCTTGCAATACTGAGAAAATCACAGAGCCTCTGTGCTTCAGATCACTCTCTGGCCCACAAAACAGAAATAACATAAGTCTTTGAGATCACTTAAAAACAAATCCCTTAAAATCCTTAGTGTTACAGAATGCAAAACATTTTTCCAATAAATCAGATGCTATATAGCTAGACAAAATCTTGCTCTGACAGATGAAAAGCAAGCATACAGTTAATACATATCACAGAAATGTGGCTTCGTAACTGCAGCAGAATGCAAGAAATTAAGCAAGAAGATAACTTTTTTTCTCCTGGTCTGAAACCTGAACAGATCAATAAAAAGGGAGAACACTTTTAATGCATGTTTTCTTTAGAAGATTCTTACGCTCCTAGTTATCACATTTTGGTATCTGTTCTGTTCACCTATCCTTTCTTCCTTAAAGCCAATTCTGCAGGGCTACACCAAAGCAGCAACTTCTTTTCGGAAGGGTAGGGCACTATTGTTCTCTAAGTCCTGTGAGAAATATTTAATATTTGAAGGAAAATATTACACATATTCCCTGTGTTTCTGTGAAAAAAAAAATATATATATATATATATAATCTACCTTACTTAAAGTTAATTATTCTGCCTAAACCACATTCTGAAATTGATATTAGCTGTGACCAAGTTCTTTATCTCACATAGTACAATCAAAGATAAGCCTCTGCAGATATATTATTTTGAGCTTCCGCAGCTCAAAAAAAAAAAAATCATCTCATCTGTCTTCTTATGGTTCAAATTTCCATTTGAATCCTCATCAGATTTCACAGATGGCCATTTTTATAACTGGCATTTTTATAACTGGCATTGTATTTTAAGGATAGCTTATAACCTGCCTTTTTTTTTGTCCCTACCCTCGTTTTCCTGAAATAAAACACTGAGACTCTATTTTTCTTGAAGAGAATCTCCTAATTTTCTGTTCAATCATGCAAGACGACACAATTTTGACAAATACTCTTTTGCCTGTTATACGAACCATGGTTTAATACCATGGTATTAAACAACAGTTTGATGCAATGCCTCAAAATGCAACACAGCTTGCCACATGGCACATAATATTGTTTCTGAGGACATTGAGAAACATGGGTGAAACTTTCCAAAGCGCCATTTCCACAGTATCATTTACAGACCAAGAATTGACTATTCAAATGATACTGATTTTTCCAAATGTTAAACTAGTCTACTTTAAAAATATGAAGAGTCAAAAATTTTGCCGACCTTTCTCTGGACTCTAAAGTTCAGCTCTACATCATCTATAAAACATCCTACAGACTAGACAGAATAAAAACATTAAGAATTTACTGTCTCAATGCTGCAAAATCTTTTTTTTCCAAAATTTTTAAATCTTTGAGCCGTTCAAGAGGTTGAAACACCTACTTTTATGTACGATCTATGAAATGCAGTCCATTCTATTAACAGACAAAATTTTAGGAACAGATGTAAAATTATAATACACTTAAGATGAAGCACCAAAATAATTATGGTTAACAAAGCATTTACATAAAACAATCCCAAATGCTGATCCAGCATATTCAGGTGCTTGGAGCAGGAAAATTTAAGCTATATGGTGACCACAGACTTTAAAACTACAACCTATAGGATACCCAGATATTCATTACGCTCATTGTGAAAACATTGAAGATCAAATAGCATATCATTTAACATCAAAATTAGATCCATCTTTTTAGAAAGAGATTGATCAAATGACTTCCAGAGCACCCTTCTATGAATTTATATATCTCTGAGTTTAAGTAGCAAATCAAATTTATACATACTTTTTTCCAGGCCATAATCACTTGCTATGGAAACACAGTCTTACAATCAAACATCTAAAATATCAACAACTGGAAAAATGTTTTAAAAAGCAGAGAAAAATCCTAAATCATTCATATGTGCATAGTTCTTGTCTTAAATAAATGCCAAGTAGGTATTTTAAAAGAATATAATTTTCATATGAATGCTTGACTGGGATGCCTCATCTATTGATTTAATCTAATACTTTTATTTGCTACTCCTTATGTAATATCATTCTCAAACCAAGTAAAATACAGATTGAAATAAACTTACTGCACTGTGGGTTAAATCCATTGGTTCTATCAAGTACAAGTAAGTACTATCTTCAAACATGCCACTAGAAAATGGAGAAACAGACAGACATTCAGAATTATCACAGGAATTTGACTCTAATATATGCTTTTTGGTGAGATGAAACCAACTTTAAGGTTGAAAATTTGATTAACACTAAAAAAAACCCTATATATAAATGTTACTAATAAATATGGCTAAAATGTTAAATTAATTTTGTGATAGACATGGTACTCTGTAATTGACTAATATTGAATGTTAAAGGTAATGTAATGGTAAAACATCAAAGAGAGTAAACATTTGACCTTGGGGAGAGCCAGTCCTGAGAGAGAAATTAGCATGCAAACTATAATTAACTATCCTTACATTCTTCCTTACATGATATAACAAAAAGATCGCTTTTTCAATAGGCTGTTGTAATCATGCTTGAACATCAATACTTGACCATCAACTACAATTCTTATTTGTACTCTGCTCTAGTCAGTTATCTTGGTGAAGTATTTATTAGTACTCACCATATTCAAAAGCTTCATGAGACAGTATCAAAAATCTTAATCCTGATGACAGTAAAAAAAATGGGTTGGTTTGGTATGGCTGGCTCTGGTACTTCAAAACACCAAAAACTTAGGGCTTATAGAATTTCAGTCCATCACACGTTAAGATATAACACCAAGAGGAGTAGTAATAAACTAATAGTCTTGTCTGAAAAATAGAAAATGTACTTACTGAAGCCCATTACAAGTCGAAATAGCAGCTTTAGAGTCCTTGATACCTCTTATATTTCCATGATAGTAACAATGCTCTCCACCCTAATAATGTTAGAAAAAAAAATGAAGAAAACAAAACAAAACAAAAACACAAGAACAAAATTACTGTGATGTCATATGTGTTGCTTAACATCAAGGGAAAAGAATATCTAATACCAGATAAAATTTCAGAGAAAAGAGTGACTGCTAAATTAAAACATCAGAACACACGTAACATGGAGTGACAAGATTGAGATCCTCACAAAACAGGGCTATGGTGGCTTTTTTTTTTTTAATAAAAAGTACAGACTATTATATCAAAATTGCCCTCTCTGCTAATGACTACAGCACTTAACCAAGGTTTCACAACTCCTGAATGATTTCTCAGATCATTGGTATCCACCAGCCTCCTAAAAATACATTCTATCTCCAAAGCTCTCAGCTATTCTGTGTGGGAGCACCTTCTCTCAATTTTCCTGAAGCTGTCCCATTCTGCAGAAAATACAGAAATTCACTGAGTCAGAATGAGGGAGCAAAACTCTGCACTAAAGAGGCTAGTAGGTGAGACTACTTGGCTCTTCTAGAGGATAGTCCTACCAGCAGACTACAATGTATGTATGACTGAGATGAGAAATTCAAAAATAATTGCATTGTCAAGCCACCAACTGCTCACATACAGCAAGTGTTAAATACTTACATGAGAACCTTTCCTTTAAAAAAAAAAAAAAAAAACTTTATAGTTTCAAAATGTGTCATTTGTACCTAAATGATCTGGTTTGTTTTCTATCAACAGAAATCATCAGGAGCAACATTAACAAATTGTTCAGGCTAGGTATGTTAAGAGGGAAAAAAACACACACACACACAACACTGACTTCCTCAAGAAAAAGGATTCACATATTGTTTGAAAACATATTGCTCATCATCACAATATTCTTAATTCTGATAAATGTCTTGTATCATCTGAATTCTAACCACCATATTAGATCCATAGCTTGTGCAATTATGTTAACTCGGTGAATCACTAAAGATGTAAAAGACCTAAGTACAGCATTATTTTCATTTTACATGTTGTTTAATAAGCTATTCAGATTCTGAATGAAATTTCTAATCGACTCTATTGGGCATAATTAAATACTCATATAAAGGAAAAACTAATTGCCACATTTTTACTCTCCTACCAATGAGAATGCATTATAATGACAATGCTTTATAACAATCAAATTGTGATCATTTTTCTCATGCAAGCTGTTTTCTGAAAACAAAAATTATTAATGTGAGTGGAAAGCATACTGTCTGCTCTTCAGTGTTTTCACTCTTCCAGTATACTACTATGCCTTATAGAAAATGCAGTCTCACTTCTTTATAACCACATTAGGAAACAGAACTATCTACTATTTATCCAAGTCTAAAAAGGATTGTAAGATATTGTAAAAGCTTAGGGTACAGTTCTTATCTGATCTACAGAAATGCGTGTATATTTTTTGAACTTATAATGAAGTCTTTTTTGGATTAGTGTGACCTCAAGAGCTACATTACTGTTTCTAAATCAATCGATTCAGAAAGCATCCCCTAGGAAGTCTGGATCAAGTTACTGCAGCATGCAAAGGTAGCCCATTTGCTGAGTCTAAAATTCTAATAAAAATTTCCAGTCAGATTCATGATTCAGCAACCGCAGTGCTCAGTGCTTGTGCTGCAGCTGACAATTGCATGAGCTTGTCTAAATGCCAGAAGGAACTCTTTTCTTGCTTCATTTAGCATTTTTGCCCATTCTCCAGAGTATTAAGTCTTACTGATATGAAAAAAATTCCTTAATACAGATGCATGAAGCAATTTTCTTCTTTTAATGGAAGAAAACAAAATGGTATATTGCAATAATTATACTGCAATATAATCACCTAACTTCAACCAAAATTGTGATACATCATTCTATCTGAGTTTTTTTCCATAACAAAGTCAAAACAATCAATTAGACATCTAATACTTGGACAAGTAACAGTATTACCTTGATCTGAAGGCATAAGTGTAATTTGAATATCTGCCTTCCTCCACTCCTCATAGCGATGTAAAAAGTGAGTAAAAAGCTCACAACAAATACTCATAATCAACATGGCTACAAATAAATTTCTACCAAATTTTGAAAAAAAAACTTCCATGAAAATGTGATTCATAAATTTCCTATGAGCCTACTAAGCTACCAACAGCAATCCAAAAGTTTATTTGCTTCCCTTAGTCTCTGCTGAAGCATCGCACACTTTTATCTGTCTTTGGATAACTATTCTATATCACTGAATCAGTACAGGAGCTGGTCTCACAAATATAAGTAATTCGGTGTCAAGTAATACACAGGTTTTATAATGGCTCCAGAGGTGGTGATTTCATACAGATCTTTATTTTGTTTCACAGTTGCATAATTCTTGCAAAGAAAAGTCATGGCAAGTTTGTTTGTCTTTAATTTTCATCATCTCTGTCGCTGTACTTTGTGCTAAGCACGAGTAAATAATTAATGAAGATGATACTGATGATAACCTCTTTGTAGAGGCAATTCAAGAAAACAAACAAAGCCTTATTCTGATCTGGTAATGTCTGGATTATTTTCAGTGCTACTGAAGTAGTGCCACTACTAGGTGATAGCACTGAAAATAAAACCACCACCTCTCCAAGCTTTCTTTGTTGCACAGTTCTTCATTATTACTGAGGTTACATCGGATTACAGTTACCTTATCTAGGTGGACAAAGGTTTCTAGTGTTTTAAAACGTCTTGGAAACCTTTTTTTTAAAGCATTGTATTGGTACTGTTCCACACAATCCTGCTGTATATTCAGAGCACAATACCTTTGAAAATTTCTGCTTTCCATCTTCATAGTGAATCTCCACATAATTGGATGATAACAAATCACTGCCAAGAAAAGGAAACATCAAGTTGAGAAAAATCCAAATATTCTTTCTACTTTCATATTGTGTTAGTTAAAATCCTCAAATCATTTTTAATTTCCCTGTAAATTGGTTAAAAAGAAAGAAAGAAAAAAAAAAAAGCAGCTTGTACCCAATATCTTACTGATGAACTGTGATATAGAGTGTGTTTCAGACAGGATCATTCTGCAATCCAGTTGCCTTTATTTTAGCTTTACAAGAAGATTATCAGTCTTTTAAATATGGGGAAAAAATCAATGGCTTTTTAATTATTTTGCTAATTGGTATTGACAAAATGTATATTTAGTTTGTTGCTTTCAAGTAAGTATTATATGTGATCTAAAAATGGCACCCAATATATGTAGGACTCTTGCCTTCAGGACAATGATATACGTAATTTGTACACTTTTATCTGTACTTCAGCCAAAACCTTGAACTTTTCCTAAAGTTTGTAACATTCTCAAATAAATGAACAAACAAATCACTACCCCTTTTTCTGCCTCAACTTCTCCTCTTAGACCCTTTTCTCGCTCCTAATTCTTCATAAACCATTCTGGTAAAGCACAACATATCTGAAACATAGAAGGTCCCCACACTGTAAAAATATCTGCAGTCTTAATTTCTTTTTTAAAACATCAGGCAGTCTGTGCATACCCAGGGATAGCTCCAATGCCCCATTCAATTCTCAACTCACAATTGAAAACTCAATTATTATCAGAGTTGGAACATACTGGTTTGAGAACAGTAAAACAGTTAAATATCTTTCCAGGTACCATGATGTACGCATTACATGAATTTTACTTTTATGGTCTTACTCAGCATTTTTCAGGCCTGTGAGACCCTTTACCCATCTAAGTTAAAAATTCATGGAACAGTCTGATTGTAGCACAGATATGAAAAAAATACTGCTGCTATGAAGAGCAATAATAAAATCCTTATGGAAGTCTGATCTGACAAAATAGTTCTGATGGAAATTTATGACTAAAAACAACTTATAATAATGGATATCTCAAATACAAGTGAGACTATTAGCAATCCTTATAACACTTATTCTAGGACTATTGGCTCAAAAATCAATTCTTCATGGTGCATTTATCAGGTTTTATACTTACCACAGAATTTCCTGTAGAACTTAGTTATCAGTGGTTCTCCTAACAGCCATTTTTGATGGCACTGGTAGACCAAAATATGGGCATTACTTGTACATGCAAAAACAACAGTTAACAGCCATGGATAGTCACCAAATTATCATAATTTGTCTTAACCTTAATTTTTATAGCAGCATTTTAGAGATATATCTTTAATGTGCAGATTTAAAAATAAATTTCATGGTATTAAATCATTTTAAAATTTATTTGTATCATGGTCAACTTTAATTTCTTGTAAAACAATACAATACTTCATAACTCTTGAGTATAATACAGGATTCACTACATTTAATTTGACAAAGTTTGAAGCTTCTAAATAGGACATAAAATATCAGTACTTGAAAGGACTGATAAATCCTTCTTTTGTTTATATTTTTCACTGTTATTCTGAAGCATAAGGTCAGCTGAGATCAGTTGGCCTTAATTACCTACTAGGATGATCTAAACAAGTCTAGAGACGACTGACAATCTGTAAATTCTCATTAAGATATAAGCTTAAAAAAAAAAAAAAAAAAGAGAGATGATGATTAAGCACTGTAATAGGATCCCAGAGTATTTGAGAAAAAAAGAGAGTCCTGCACAATCTGAAAGAGCAGGACAAGATGACCTTCAGAAAACCACCCCAACTTTAATTATTCTGTGTTTTTAACTGTAGGGTTTTGTTCAACCCTTCATTGCAGCCCGCTGACAGAATTTATAGTCTTTATAATAGTTCTAATGAAATTGAACTGACAAATGTAATAAATTTGCTTGCCTATTGAAAGTAATGTTCACAGTGCTGTACGTAAGATTTTCATAGCTCAAAGCTCAAATCTTGAAGTTGTTTTTCTTAAACCTGTTGCCCAAGACTACTACTTGCAAAGATCGTAAATTACAAACCAGCCTCAGCTTGCATTCAGTACTAGCTCACACTTAAAATCAGAACTTTTTCTCCAGTGTCAGTGCTCCTCCCGCGCACACATGCCACTGCTGTGGTCACCATCAGCAGGAGAGCTACAGTGTGACAAGTGGCTACCCCAGGTGTTGAGGCTTTGCACTCAGCGAAAGTTTTTCAGGACAGTCTTTTTCTGGGGCATAACTCGAGCACAGCACAGCACACAGTGCAACATTATTTAATTAGTGCAGAGGAATCTAACACCTAAGCACTTAAAATTCAGATAGTGCAACATAGTTTCTATGGCTAAAATCATACGCTGTCTCCCATAAAACATCCAGAGAAATAAATACACACTCTCCTGTTATAAATATTTGCCAAAAGAGATGAAGAAATGTCTTGAAGAAGAAACAAGGAGAGGACTTAGTATCTGTGTCTCAATGTTTTTGCATGTGAGGTCACCCCTGAGGTGAATGGTAACTTCTGCAATGAGGCAGAAAAGCTGTTATCTACAGCAGAGAACCTCAAGGCTGCACATGCTCACATGAGTGCACATACATCACTGGACAGCCCTGGCACTGAATTCTTTGCATCTCATCTGTGGTACAAGTTAAAAAAAAAAAATGCTTGAATAGAGTTTGCCACAGTAGTATTACCTTAATGTATGCAGCTTGTGTATCTTATATGATCCTTTTGCTACTAGCAATGTTTGGATTTAAAAAAATAATAAAAATAATAAAAACAAGATAATTCATTTTCCTGAAAATTTAGGTGGATTTCTACAGGAAAGAATAACAAGAAATTCGGTTGTCTGTTTTTCTGTGTTAAAAAATTTTGAGGGATGCTTTCATTTTGGCTTTTTTTTTGGCTTCTGTTTCTATCCTGTTGACATACTGAATTCCCTCTTGCATGTGTTTGCCTCAGCCTCTAGAATCTCTGGAGAGGAAGGCTCTTTGCACAACTCTGTTAAGTGACTGGGCTGAACCATGAGCCAAAAAAACTGCTGTTTCTGTGCAGAAGGCACTGCAGCTAACTACCCTCCTCAGTAGAAAAGCAGGAAGTACATATTTTTAATTCACTGCATTTGATAACATAATTTCTCTCTTATTTCTATTAGAGGGAAATTTGTTGCCTGCTTAACAGGCAACAATTGCACCTAGAAACAATTGTTCTTTTACTTAGAAGTTACAACACGCAAATTTTTTGTAGGATAAAGAGAGCTCATTAGAGAAAAATTTGTTATCATCTCACATGTGTTTATGTGCGTAATATATAAATGACACCAAGGATGAAAAATGTTCAGATGTACCACAGATCATATTTTTGCCTTCAAACTTAGTGCTGTCAGTGCAATGATTTTTTTATTTTTTAACATCAATGCACATACTTTAAAGAATTTTTCTTAAAAACTGGAAGTTAAGACAAGACTATATAAACATTACTTGTTCGATACAGAATATATTCAATTCAGGCAGACAATCGGAGAAGAATTAAGAATTCTACTTTTCAAATGGAATTAATTTTATCCCACTAGAATCCAATTATCTTTCATTTTTGTACTAAGAGCATTACTTAACTCATTGTAGATGAGAAGAAAAGTATCACTATTCATGTTATTTTCATTATCTGCAACCATTATGCCCTAATGTCACTAATGACATCAAGCTGACAGCATGAAATTAGTCAAACATTTAAGTGTGACAAAGGGCAAGACATTCAATACTTCAGAGCTGACCCACCTTGCTAAAGAGTTCAAACTTCTAATTAGCCTCTACTTTTTTCCTAAATCTTGTCAGTAAAAACTACCAGCAATGTTCTGTATAATAACAAACTATTTGTTATGTTTTAACTACTAAGGTATTCGGTATGTTTTAACAACAAGCCGTAGGCAACAGAGATAGGGCTAATTACCCATTCAAGCTCCATACAAATAAGATTTTGTAAGTGAATAACCAATTTTATTAAACACCAGTTGGAATATAAAGAGTAAACAATTGCACAGTTTCCAATGGCAAACTGAAGGCTTAAAACTGAAATGCATTTCTAGGTAGCAGCTATCCTCTTATTTTAGTTTTATACACTTGAACAACCTTCAAAAAAAAAGGTAGCAAAAGAAAAATACTCTGACAAAACCAGAATACACACCTAACCTAGACTATTACATACATACTCAACATATTTCACATTTTTTTCTATATGCTGAGTACCTATCCTACATGCAAGAGTGGATTTTTCTGGTTAATAGGATATGATAGTTCAAGTCTACAACCTTGCTCTTCCACCTTTTCTTCTCACCTGAGCAGGGCAACTGCCAAATAAAATTCAACATGATCCAACACTATAGCAAAAGACAACATTTTGATGAGGAAACATAATAGAGATACAAAGATTGGTTTTTTTGAATTGATTACCTACGGGTGTTCATGACTTATAATGCTTTAAGTCTTACGGTTAAGAAATACGTTGTTTTGTATAAAGAAGACAGACTTAAAAAAATTAGCATGATTTTTGGAGAGAAAACAGATTAATAGTTGAACATTATGAATCAGAAACAACAGAGGTGCAGGATAGTTAACATTATAAGGACACGTGGAATGTGAGGATATACAGTTTACTCTGCATGGGTCCAACTCCAAATATCACAACTTATTTTTTTTGGACACAGAACACCCAGTTATCTTCAAGTACTCTTTTTCTTTCCATTCTGCATGCTGTTCCCTGATTTTGTACAATATCATATCCTTCCAACCACTTAAGACATTTAAAAAGATGATGCTACAAGAGAAGCCTAACTTACAAATCATGCATGCATGAGGGTAAACATTTCTAGTTTAATGCAATACATGAGATACCTAATAGACAAGAAATGTGTGAACGTAATAGTTTAGCAAATTTTGAAAAGCCAGAACTTGTTATGGAGAAATATGCAACCCTATCAAATCCAGTAGTTAGACAGTTAAAAACAAAATAAACTGAAAGATTCACGGACATCAGAAGCTGCCAACGCACTTTTATTCAATATTTTAGATAATTTTGTCTGCCATGTAACTTAATACTTCTACTTTACTTCTAAATTTTCTCAATATAGTGGTAGGAAAACATTCATACATTTTTTCAGAAACAGTTCCAGAGTACCTTCTTCAGCTAATGACATAAATAGATGTGATACAACTAAAGCCACATTGATGTGTATTCCAAGTCAGATCACCTGGACCTGACAATATTGCTGTTTATCTTACTGCTAAACAGACTAGCTGCAACCTTCAATATAGCCAGTCCCTTAAGATTCTCGCTCCATAATGAACTTGCTGATTATAACGATAACGCAGTGTTTTCCAGGTCATTACAGATGAGCCATTCATATAGCTATTTACAATATTACTACATACCAACACTAATAACTTAAAGGAAGACTCACCTACACCACAGTTCATCAGTAAGTCAAAGAAAATTTTCAAACCCTAGTGGTAATAAAAGCTCTCCTGTTACAAATCTTTGCCCCTTCCATTGGAGTAAATGGTATCAATAAGACAGAAACTAAAAATACATACTACTTTCCTGAATCAGTCCAGTAGAGAGATATAAATAAAGAACAAAGATGACAAATAGCTCTATCCACAGTCCAAAATGCTGAGCCATATTTTACCATGCTTTAAGTAAAGATAAACTAGCATATATATCATTTTGTGAAAGATTTTCTGAATGAACATTTTATACAACATTTTCTGAAACATTTCTCATACTAATCTCTCCTCTACAATATTTCCATGTTTAGCACACTGGCAACAACTGGCAAGCTAAATTATTGGCAATTTGATAGTTTTCTAC
>JAUBNY010001169.1:541807-561495 GCA_032275445.1 Crypturellus soui
AGCTTCTGGAGTTTGCAGTATGTTCAGTTGCGTAAGAAATGAAGGGGTAGGAAAGCGGTTTTTTGTTTGTTTTAAAAAAAGCACTTGCAGCTTATTTCTTACTTAAAAAACATTTAGAGACACAGTTCTAACCTCTCTGAAAAAAAATATTTCAAAAAGATATAGTGTTAATTCAGATAGTATTCTTTTAAGTAGCTCCATCTTCCAATAGTGGATCACCTTTTCTGTGCCATCCACAAGATATTGCCATACTTTAATGCATCCCGTGGCACATGCTTGGGAAGCTAGGAAGCAACCCTTCCCAATAAAAATATCAAAACTATGTAACTGCAGCTTCTTCCCTAAAAATTAGAGAATAACTTCACATTTTTACTTCTATGTCTGAAATGCTCCATAATAAATATCAAAGAATCATTGTTACATAATGCATAATACATTCACTTTCTAAAATTTCAAAAGATATCTAATATTAATAAGTAGGGACTCCACTATAGCCAAGTCTTCCAGCAGTATCTTGCACACTGATCTACTTTTAATGTCTCTCTTCTACCATGTCGATCTCCTGTTCTTATACAAATCTTTACCTCCATATTGTTTTTTTAATCTAGTGAAAGAATTAAATTCTTAAAACACTGAAATAGGATGGAACAATTTAAAGTATTAAGTACCTCATAAGCAATATAGTGTAGAAGAGACTTATTTCTTCACAAAGTCATTTCAAAAATTATTCAGTTTCATACAAATCCAGGCAAGATTTTTTTCATTAAAAATGAAAAATGTAGGTGTTCAGGGCCTGGCTGCTTTTGACAAAAAAAATGGTAGACCTTTTCTGTAGTTTTCACTGGTCATATGGTAGCAGGAAACAAGAACTTCATTTATTAGGTACTGCATGACATGCTCAGAGCCAAGTAATTCACACTTAAGCAAGGATCCTAAAGAAATCCTCTTTGCAAAAATTTGAGCAGTAAATAACTATTTTGAAAGGAGCATTTTGCTGATTGTATAAGTCAAGACACTAGAGCCTACTCTAATCAGACAAGCCAACATCATACAATTCCTATTCAATTTATCTACAGTTCAGGTTCTGAACCAACCTGAAATTTAAAATTATTGGTTTTAATTAAAACAAGAGGAATCACATCCTTATTTAATTACCTGTCCTCCTTTAATTCCTAAAAACGATGGCAAGGACATTTACACCTCCGAGATCTGCAAAATAAACCATTCTCACACATACTACTATTTTCAAAATTCTGCTGGTTAGCCTCTTTTTACCCTACCTTGTTGTGTTTCTGCTGGTGCCTTGCTCTAGTATCCAGGATATGGTAAGGGGTTTCAGAGTCTCCGTTGATATAATAGATCAGTCTTGAAGGCAGTGTGATTTCTTTTTGTATTGTGTTGCTGTAGCTGTTATTTTTATTATTACTGGTTTTATTTTGTTGAAATGCATGCTCTTCATCTGCCAGTACTCCCTCCATACTGCCTGCCGTTTCATTCCAATGCAGGTCTGAGGAACAGAGTTATACCAGCAATACATTAGACTGCAGAACATGTTTATTTCCATGAGATACAGCTATATATTTTATCCTACAGTAGTCTCATATTTTATTATTCACTCAAATAAACAAAAACAGAGCTTACACATGGAGTTAATTTGCTTTACACATAAAATGGTTCCAGAAACACCATTATTTATTTAAACACCTGTATATTTTCACAGGCAGTCATGGATCATAAATATTTTAACACATTTATCTTCCAAAAGGGAAAAAAAGGAAAAAAAAAAAACAAATCCACTTTTAACGGATATAGATTCACCCCCTGCATACTCATTTACTAGCTAAGTCTAAGTTCTCTTTCCTTCTGTGACAGATGCACGTCTGCACATACTTTTACAAAATGACTAAAACAATTTGAATTCAGAGCCCGTGTGCCCTGAAAGCTAATTGATTCCATTTAGGTAACATCAAGTTTTCTTCCTTTCTCTTTTAACTTTGACCATGGCAGGAGGCATCCCCTCCAGGGGCCGTTTCCATCTGAAAACGTCTATCTTTCCCGATTGGAATTCCAATGCACAGCCAACCGGCAGGCAACCCAACCAGCACAGCGTGACTCAGAGAGCAACTACACCCAACTTCCACGTATCGCCTAAGCCTCGATTAAAACCAAATAGCACCCAACGCCACTTTTTTTTTTTTTTCTTTTTTTTTGGAGGGGGGGCGCATACCAGCCCGCATGCGGTACCTTTTTTTCCCCTTCCCCCCCACCTCTCGCCGCGCACTGTCATACCCACCGGCGGCCGCCGCAGCCGAGGCAGCCCTGGGGCAGCAGGAGCCATGGAGGAGCAGGAGCAGCAGCAGCAGCGAGACGAGGCGGCCGAGGAGTGGGGGGCAAGCGCCGGCGGCGGGCAGGCGGCGGCCGCAGCCGGGTTGCCGCAGGGAGCTGCTGCCGGGCGGCTTCATGGCTCATAGCGCCCCGGGGCGGCGCGGGGGCGGCGCGGCTCCGGGCAGGGGCTGGCCCGGCGGCTCCCCGCGCGGCCGGCTCCTCGCCTCGCCGCTGCCGTTGCCGTTGCGGGCGGCCGTTACCTCAGCGCGAGGGCGGAGGGGCGCGCGCGCAGCCGCTGCGCATGCGCGGCGGGGCGGGGCGGGGGCTGGCACGGGCGCTGTCCGTTGTGCTGCGCCCCGGGGGAGCCGCCATGGCGCCCGCGTCGCCTCATGGCAGCGGCGCCCCGCGCTCTGCCCGTGCCCAGGCACTGCCTCACCCCGCCCGGCATGCGAGTCCCTCGCCTTCCCCCCGGCGCCGCAGTGCTGGCTCGGTGGGTCGTGTCCATCTCCCCCTTCAATATTTTGAATTCTCATCCTATCGGCATATACAAAATGTATTTATACACATAAGATGGACACAAAGCCTTGCGAAAAGAAAGAGGAGCAACTGTTTCTCCGAGCTATCAGCCGGCCCTTCCATGCATTTACATTGAGTGTGGGTATGTCACGTATGTAATTCCACACATCAAGTGGCATTTCCAGCATTTTGGAGCATTACAGGTGCGCCCAGCCCCTGCTCCAGGCCGGAGGGCCCGGCGAGCGAGGCCCCCAGGGCCTCATCACACAGCAGCCCTTAGGACCTGCCGCGCACGGGCTGCCAAGGGAAGGGAGCTCCCCCCTCTCCTCCTGTTTACACTGTTTTTACCCTAAGGGCACCTCTGCCAGGGTGCGAACTGCGACACGCGGCGCAGGGCAGCGCGTCCTTGCCCTCAGCTCTGTGTGGGTGACGCTGAGCGCACCTGGCAGCGCGGGCAGCCATCGCGGTCCCCTCGCAAGCAGGGCCGGCCGCTCCGTGACTGAGGTAACGCGGGCACCCGCTCCCGCAGCACCAACAACTGCAAGAAGATGATTCGGATATTTCTGAACCCAGCTTAAGGGCTTCCCGCAGAGCGGAATTGCTTTGAAAATTGGCAGCCTGAAGCAAGAGCTGGACGAGATTCTGGAGAAAAGAGGAAGCCGCACACGGATCAGCTCTTTCTTCTCCAAACTACTGAGGCAGGCATTTCTGCCTTCCTTGGGAAGCGCTGCACACGCACAGATAAGGCAAAGGAGCCATTGCACAACTTGCAATCCCCATACACTGCAGAGGGCTGGAAAGAGCCCTTGCCCTTAGCTCTCACGCTTAGGGTTTTCTGTGCAAGACTCGTGTGGAGCTTCAGGCTCTGCTCTGCTCCCTCCCGACATCTCTAGTCAGCAGGCATCATCCTTGCATCCTGACATCCTCCCCCGTGTTCCCTTCTTTTGTTCATGTAACCCATTCAGACACTGCTGCAAAGTGAATCAGTAGCCAGCTTGTAAAGATAATGGTTATGCAATTAAGATCCAACTGTTTCCAAAAGAGAGAATACTGACGAAGAAAAATGGATACCTGTACATACCATAAACAAAGTGGAGCACTGTAGGAAGATTCGGAATCAGACTGCAGCCTGGTACAAATCAGCACCAGGTGCTGCATGTGCCAGCAGGCAGCCTGGGCCATGAACAGAAGCATTAGCGCCTTGCTTAGAGCAAGGAGTATCTCTTTTACTTCAGTCCAGCAGGAACTACTGAAAATGAAGAATATTTGCAAAGATAAAAATAACTTCAAAGAGATACCATAACATTAACCTGCTTCTTTGTATTCATTCTGTGGCTTCAGGAGTCAGAAAACATTGAAGCTGACTTACTTCAGAGACAAGCTTAGATATTGAGTTCTTAGCACACATTTTGCCCAACAGACTTCTAATATCCCAAAATAGATATGTTTTCTTTCAGTGTATGTCTTGCTGCTGAGGAGATGAAGTATTTCTCTTTTGTCCTTTTTTATATGAATCTGAATACCAGATGAATTTCCAGGAAGATACAAATTTCCTCTGTTTCATGTAATTTTCTTTAGAAAAACAGAACTAATGGAGGATGGAATCTCTCTGTGAATTCTTTATAACTGTTAATTTAGAAAGAATAAACAGTTTTATGAATCATTGCAATGCAGACCATTTTATAGCAGCAGTGCTTTTAATCCGAAAAAAAAAGAATACCCTAAGCTGCACAAACAGGTGCTGCTTGAGGAATATCAAAATTCAAGTGTGTGATGGCATAAAACAAGTAGAAGACAAGTCCATGAAATGACTGTGTGTAAAAAAATAGCAAAAATCATGCCTTAGGATTTCTGAGTTATTTGGGTTGAGGAAGAAAGTGATCCCAGTTTTCTACATAAATTGGTTTTTCCTTAATACTTGCCTTGCCAGCCAATTCCACACAGCCTGTCTAGGCCAGTCATTCCTTGCACTGCAGATGTCTGAAACCAAAATATCAGAAGGACGGATTATCATAGCAGCGTCTGCACCCAGTGAAAGAAACTGGAAGCTCCCAAGTCAGAAGAACTCAGGAAACTACTGATAGCCAGTGCTTCAGGACTGGCTAAGGGGCAAACTCATTACATAAGGTACATACCCTCAATCTGGGTGATAAGTAGAATCCACATCATATCTCCAGATTATTACCCAGAGCTTTTAAATTCCTCACTCCTTTATCAGGATGGGGGTCATGCACATATGGGATGGAGATCTGTGCCAAGCTGCAATTCAAATCAGAGGGGCTTCCCAGTGAGGAGTGCCGATAACAGTCTTGGCTCTTCATACTTAATAGCTAGTCAGGAAACGCTAGTCCAGGTTCTATTAAATCAGTGGTAAGATAAAACTATTCAGCACAATCAAATTCCTTTTCTGATATCATCTGAGGAAAGGATAATGTCAGTGTATCACTTCACTTGGGAAAGTCTCTATATAGAATAAGGTTTTAATTAACTTGGTCCTTGGAAGGTATAAT
Organism: Crypturellus soui; assembly: GCA_032275445.1. Lineage (NCBI taxonomy): Eukaryota > Metazoa > Chordata > Aves > Tinamiformes > Tinamidae > Crypturellus > Crypturellus soui. The sequence continues at coordinate 547,159 of JAUBNY010001169.1, forward strand.
GCCATTGATCTTACAAAGAGCTTTACCCCCAAGAGCACTGCAGGAGCGTCTTACCCATTTTTAAGAAAATGTTGGGATTCCAATAGAATCCAGAAAGAGATTTGAACATAGATGCTCAGGAGATACAAACATGGTTGACTAACTTACCAAACAAATCTTGGCAAGGATGGCATCGTGTTACCAATAAAGGCAAGAAGAGGAAACTGCAATATCCAGTATTCAGATTAAAGGCAGTCTCTGCTCGTAGAGAAAATGGCTTAGTTACTCTGGCAATAACAGATGATACAAGGTTAAGTACAGGGCACAGCACAGTAAAACCAGCACAAGCAGCAGAACAGAAACGCTACCAATGGCTGCTGAACTCTGCCATCAACCGTGTGCTGTAGTCAAGCATGATTATGATTTATTTGTATTGCTGTACCCCCAGAAGGCTCAGCCGTGGGCAAAGGTCCCGCTGTGCTGCGCGCTCTACAAACACAGGACAAGATGACAGAAATTTCTCGTCAGAGAAATTTCCAGAGAAATAACAGGTCAAGACATTGACGTGGACTGACAAGAGAGCTCCAGGAAAGGCTATTTTTGGAAGATGATGCGGAGGTAGAATTGTGGCGAGCTCGTCCCGAGTTTATGGGAGAGGAACTGCAGATGCTTCTCTAATAAACGTAACCAGTAGGCGTGGAGGCCTACGTTAGCTGCAATCATGAAAGATTAAACTGTTGCATTGATCATTTTAATCAGCTTAAAATGGCACTAGTAAATAAATCAACTGGTACTATAAAAAATTGAACAAGCGTAGCTAGTTGGGGCAGGAAGGAAAGAGGGTCTAAGAGGCAGTAACTCCAGAGGGAACACTAAGTAGTAGAAGCTCATTAGTTTGCCAATAGCCTGTAATCTGCATGCAAAAGTAGCCATTCTGTTTCTCAAGAGGGGTGTAAAAGTTAGAGACAAAGCTCCATGCAACTGAGGTTTCATTGCTTTCATAAAATACACTATAACACACTTAAAATATCACATGCAGTGTATGAAAAAAATATTAAAAAGAAACTTGTGAAATACAATGAACAATGCAATGTATTAGCATAACTTTTTGAATCGTACATGCTTGAATACTCGGTTATTCTCAATAGTTAGCTATTCTCAAAGAGTTCTCTAGTCATTAGTGAAAGAGAGTATTTCTATATTAAAACCTGTTAGATTTTTTCCATAATGTGGCCATCTGCTGCTACAGAACGCAATCAAATGCTACCATCTTACAGACCAGCAGCAACCCAGCATTTGGTCAGCAAAATAGGCTGTTTTCATTCTTCCCTCTTTCTTTGAGCCTTAGTACCTTTTAGCAACTGGAAAACAGCACAAGCATTGCAGTCAGGTGACAACCACATAAGACGGATTTAAGAAACCTATATTCTTCTTGAGCAAGCAGCACTTTCCAAAATGTAGAGCTAACACACCAGGCTTTCCATTGCTCTCCTCTTTTCAGACTCTCTCATTTCAACCTCACACTTTTCAGAGGAAGAGCTTTCTCCTGTTACTTAGCCCATAGCTCGCCAGGGTGCTAAAAACCAGCTCTCACCTTCAGGTATTGAATGCTATTTTGAACACAGCACCATTAGAAACTAGAGTACATCAGAAATGCCACTCATTTACCATGCACTGGGTGCATAACATTACTGCTAGCTACTCCTCTCACCTATAGCACTAAAAAATTGAACAAATACCATATGTTCCTTCCAGTATTACAGGTTAGAATTCACACAATAATTAGAATATGCTTTCTCTCTCCCTCTCTCTACATTATGAAATGTTAATGACAATGTCAAGAAAAAAAAATACAATGATGAACAACATACCTTACCCATATCACCCATATAAGGAGGAGAACACAGCTGTGCTACTAATACCAAAAAGGAGCCAGGTTTTAGTAATTGCCATTTACTTTACATCCAGGTGAAACTTAGTGAGCTAATTCTGATTGCAAGAAAGTTGTTTAGGACAAGCCACAACAGGCTCTGATTTCAGAATGAAGTCACTGTGTACTCTCATATAATTAACTGTGCTTTACATTTCGCATGGGTTAGTAACAAAGCACCTCTAACTGAAGGATTTTGCACGTTGTTTAGTAAGATTCCTTAGGGATGTTTAAATTAGAGCATGTAAGTCGTTGTAGACAAGATACTGCAGCGAAGTGCTTTTGCCATCAATGGAAGTGTCATAATTCTGAAGGCCCTGATTATTTGCCATATTGTCCAATTTATCAGCAAGAGACAACAGCAGAAGAAACATGTGGGTCAGCAGGGCTATCTGAAATATGTTTGTTATCCCTTCTGGCATGGATATACCTAGCAAGTAAAACTCTGCTGCCAGGAGACAGAAATGCTGCTCTTCTAATAAGCAAGTGCTTCTAACTGTGGCTCTAGCCTCAGGCTTGCTGCTACCCAGTTTGTTCCTCTTGTGTGTTAAAATGTAAAAAGAGCTACAAGACAGACACCAGGGGGGCAAAGGGGGATCTTATTTAAGTGTGTTTCAAATTAGAATTTTGTAAAACTAAGTACATGGAGTTTTCATCCCTAGGACTTGTCACAGCTGACCAAGTGCTTCCCGCTGGCTTCTAGGAGAGCCAGACGGCAGCTCTTCCAGCATGGCTTTGCGGAGAGGATGGAAAAAAATCATCCCTCTTCCCCTGACCCACTTGCACGCACACGGGGGTGGAGGAGGACTGCAAGGGACCTCCTGAGTCAGCAAGTCCAGCCTCGGATGGCTATTCCATCTCACGGTTCCTTTCATGTGAGAAAGAAAAGAAATTGCTGCATTTCAAAGCAAATCAGGTTTTTACCCTTCTACTAGCACTGGAAGGCTTTTCCAGAAGCTTATTGTTCCGATCCTCCTACTTCCTAGCCCAAATTTATTCATGCCTAAGAGAAACCCGCTTGTTCTTGTGCCAGCACTAGCATTAACAGCTCCTTCCCCCTGCTGGTAGAAGTGACCGAGCTGCGGATGCCTGCAGCATCAAAACCCAAGACGTGGGCAAAAATACCGTGAGACTGTCAGTGAAAACACCAAAGGTGTTATCTTCAGTGCAGACGCGACCGAAATAGCAAGGACTGCACTAGCTCCAGAGACAGGAGGGATCTGCTCGTGCCGGTACAGCGTGTGCTTGAGGCGCTCAACCCCGCTGAGGAAAAGAGCTGCGGCTGCTCCTCTGGAGATGGACAAGGCAGCATTTGCCAAAAGTGCCACGGTTGCTTTTCCTGAACGCTCCCCCCAAGAACTCTAAAAATAATAATAATAAACACCCAAAAATATGCTCCCTGTGCCCCCTCCAATATTTGCGGGCACCGAGGCTGTTGCTCGGGTAGCAGCTCTAGTCCAGAGCTGCTGCCGTCGGTGTGTGATCCTGCGTTGAAAAAGGGAGCAGGAACAGCTGAGCAGTGTTAGTCAGGCCAGGGAAATCCTGGAGTTTCCATAAAATATTTCTCTATGAAATAAGAAAAAAAAAAAATAGGAACACCTACATACAATTAACTGTTGTCTATTCTCCATAGACATAACTTGGATACGTTTCCTTTCTCCTTTCCTAATTTGGCAGAGAAATGAATCATCAGATAGGAAACACTATCATGAAAGACTCCTGTTTGAGAATGTATGTAGGATTTGGCACTGACTGCTCTAGAGGACTTATTACAACATTCTACCACTACTTCACTAAAGAGGTAGTCAGAATTTTTAAGAAAAATCAGCGAAGGTCTGCACTGGAGGCTTAGGTGTCTGACACACGTGAGTTAGGGAAATATATATAATTTTGGGGGGGGTCACAAACTACTTGCAGTTAGATATGAGTTCCAGATTGGTGGTCCCTAAAAGATATTCTAAACAGATTTGCTTATGAGCCTGATATACAATTAAAGAAAACAGTCTTTCATTTTCTCCCCTTCAATAACCCTTAGGTTCCCAGATTTTGAAAAGGTCACTCACTTTTGCAGGGACCACAGTGAATGCTTGGCATAATTTATATTGCTATTTCCTTTAGCAGGAGGCTGCAGTGAGGATGAGCTGTAGTGTCTCAAAGCACAACATTAATCACAACCCGGTAACATTTTAGTAGTTACTATAATCCATCTGCCAGCACCATAATGGAACGATCCTTTCCTGCACGACACCCCTGCAAAGCTGCCTCCGTGCATGTGGTCCCAGTGATTCTCCAGAGTCACCTATCTCATTAGCTGACTATAAGGTTAAACTCATTGCTATAGAAGTGCTAGTGTGCTTGAGGAGGAAGTTTTGCAAGCTTCATTGACAATTCAAACAGCATTATTGTATTGCAAAATCTTTGCAACACAGCCAACTGAAAAACTGCATACTCAAGTGCTACTTTCCCAATACTTTTTTCTCCTCAAGAATACGTTTATTATTCAAAACCTATACTTTAAAATATCTTTTTTTTCTATTATTACACATCTAACTTTTAGAAGGAATTCATTAATTTGTGTTGTCTCCTAAATAGTCTCACTATTTAACCAATTCCAATGGTTAAAAATACTCCACATTTAACCACGTTTCAGCTTCTCAACCTCTTCATCCCTCCTTTTACAAGTAGGTGACAGAAATACCTCAAATAAGGAAAGAGGCCACTTCCTTTTCTAAGATCATTGCTTTGTCAATCCAAAGACATCGTTGCATAACAAATTCATAACAATTTCTTGCTGCAGACAGGCATTCTTTCTATTTTGAATAAGGCCGCATCAGGAAATACAGTCTGCTCACTGGTTTTCTGGTTTTGGGATGGTTTTTGATGGTTTTGGTGTGTGCAGGGGGGTTGGACTAGATGATCTCCAAAGGTCCCTTCCAACCTTAGTGATTCTATGATTCCAAAAAATAATAAATATACTTCAGCTGGTATAACCATGTGAACTGTGGCAGGGGAACTCTCCCAAAGACACCAAACAGATCAGCTGCACACTCTGAAGTACAATCTGACCTCTGCAGACCAAAGGCAGTTTAAGGCCCTTCCCACTGTACAGCATTTTCCTACCTTTATTTTGTTATTATTGCTGTTGTATTGGCCCCCTTCCAGAAATCTTTCTTGACCTTCCATGCACCTGCACAATCAATGAAACTCCCTTTTAGCTAAGAAAACCAGCTGAGCACAAAATGCCTTTTTCCTCACTCTACCTATAGATAAATCAGCTTCTCTTACAGAGCAGAAAACAGCTTCTAAACAGCCGTAACTATCCACTGATTTGGCCCCTGCTTAAATAAGGCCTCAGTTCTTCAACGTTACTACAGCTTTTGTGGGGGAATAACAGTAGCTGAATAGATATGGACAAAAAGTATCACTGTAATAAAAAAAATCATGCTTAGAAAAAAATACATTTATATAGTCAAACTTCTTTAATTTCTCCATTATTTTGCCAAGTAAACCACAGGAAACCCGTGCAATTCCCTTTCTGCTTCAGAAAGATCAGCTACCCAATGTTATAGCACAGAATGACAGCCTATTTCACGATACCTAAAGGAACCCACTATTTTTCTGGTGGGTTTGTGATGACCTTAAACTTGACTTTGCCACTCTGCCCTGCAGGACTCTCTACAGTACAGCAAGAAACAGCACAGGTTACCATGTTGGAGATGCCCTGCTTGAAACATCTCCTTGATTTCCTATCCAGACACGGTCTAAGGCTTCCAGGCTTGTTCAGATTCTCTGGGGAATAATTTTCAGCTAAAAAGCTACCCTAATAATGCCTTTTTTTACCCCCTTAAGAGCTCTCTTTAGACAGGCAAATAGCTGGGCAGGGTTCCCGTGGTCCTTCCTGCATGAGGCAGGGCTGGAGGGCAAGGGGGAAATATTTTATATTTAGCAATTCCCAATTGCTAAATTCAGCAATTTTGCAATGAGAGAAGCTCTTACAGATGTGGCCAGGCGGTAAGAGCCCTCAGCCTAGGCTTAGATAAGCACATGGTGAGGTTTAAAGCACCATTTAAATGCTGGCTTCTGGAGCCTCTCCGGTGCTAGATCTGCAGAGGCAAAGCCAAAACTGGCATCTGCACTGGAAGCAGTAATGTGCCTATCCAGCCAGGCTCTGAAATGTAGCTTGGTTTATACAAGCTGTCATGAAGCTGAACTGCAGAGCTCAAATTTAAAATATTCATGATCATTCTAGCAGTCTTTTTTTTCTTCTTCTTCTTTTTCCTCCCCTCTCAAGAGCACAAGGAAGAAACTGCCTTACATTTTAAAATGTAACTATTTGTTTTACAGAGGGAACATCTTTTGTGGGCTGCCAAGCCTGAGTCATCCCTACAGACTCATTTCCAGAAGAGTGCATATAGGACTGACAGCTGATCACAAGCTATTTCCATTAAGATCTTAGGTTTTAAGGTAACCTAGTAAAATTAAGGCACTGTAACCTTTACTCTATAGTGGCAAATATTAATAAAACCCTCTGTTGCTGCAGTTATGAAGGGGGAAAAAGAGGTCTTTTCTTCATAAAACTAGGTCACCCAGGGCATAATATGCTCACGTTGCAGGGAGCACCCTCTGCACCTGCAGATCCAGCATCTCACAGCTTGAACTGCCCATTACAGCAGACCTGATAGGGGTGAGTGAGAAAGGAGGCAGCAATCAAGCTTTAGCAGCTGGTACTTTATAGCACCGCGATGTCAAACTGCAGGTGGTAACTTTAACTACTAAAAAGCATAGACACTGGGTAAATGCTAACCTTCCCTTTGGGATTTTTCTTTCACTAGAGATAGAGCATGGGACTTTGATGGTCGCTTTTCAGGGTAAGCATCAGCTTTCGGTGAGCGACTGCACCAATGGGCACGTGTCATCGTGAGCACAGGCTTCGCCCCCGATCATTCTGCGAATCTGCAATTAAAACACAGCAAATAGATTAAATAATCTGTACTAAGTGCAAAATGCTCTCACTTAAAATTTGCCATTTATAGGCGGGTCTTACAGGCCACAATCCTCCTCCCTGTTAGCCCAGTGACCTGGGACACTGTAAATTCAGCAGCCAGCCTGGCCCTAGGCAGATCAGCCAGACCACCTTTACATTGGTGAGCGATTTTCCAGTCACCTCGAAGGGAAAGGCTGCGTGCTTACAACACGGTTTCTAGATGCGGAGGTTGCTATTCACAGTGGCATTTAAAAATCATTCCCTCCCTCTCCGTTGGATTCTGACTCAGAGATGTTAATAAGTTTGTTTTACAATTTAAGATGTACCGAGGCAAAATTTGAATATAACCTTAATTATCTCTAACTTTTCAGTCTAGAACAGCACCAAAGGGTATCCAGAGCTTGGTAATACCTGAAAGTTTCAGATACGGCTGTCATGAGTCAATGAAATGTGACGCACGTTGAAACACGGTACAAGGGCATCTAACCTGGCCGGTCACAGTCCAATTGACCCAGCAACAAAAAGGATGTTTTTTGAGCAGAGCCTTAGTCCACATATAGAGAAATAATATTCAAGTTACCTTTGCAACCGATTGACTGCTCCTTTCCATGTGAGGGAAGGAACGCGGATGGGTCTCCTTTTGCCCGAGGACTGGGGAAACGGAGAGGAACGTGTTCCCTCCAGCCAGACACGATGGCAAAGGAAGAAGGCGGTGCGCATCGCTCAAAACACACTGGGTTGGGGCCTGATGGCCTTGGACGAACTACGACGACAAGGAGGCCCTTCTAAGGCCCAGAAACGTCACTACCGACGCACGGAGGTCGGTCCTTCTCCCTCCTCGCCCGATCAGGCCTGGGGCAGCGCTGCTGCGAGCCACGGCCGGCGCCTGCAGCCCCTTCCTCACGTTTCCCGCCGCAGCCGCTTCTCCTTCCCGGTTTCGTGCCACCGCTGTGGGGAGGAAAGCCGAGGCCAGGGCCACACTGTGCACGGCCACCCCAGACTCCGTGCGGTGAGGCAGGATTCCCTCACTCTTCCTCTCTACCGCTTTTCTTTGGTCTTTCCCACCTTCAGGCCCTCTTTGGCACCTGCCAAGGAGTTTCTTGGATCAATATCCAGGAGTTTGTTCCCCTAACAGCTCTGGAAGTACGGAGCTCCGTGTTGCTTTCGTGGGGGTGCGTCTCAGATTTCATCAAACAATTTCCAGTATCAGGTAAGCGTTTTTGTCACCCCTCCAGGCCTCTTTCTGTCTCGTTTGCTGGGGTGTTACGCTGTCACCTCAGTGGAACTGCAATAACGAGACAAGCAGTGCACGCAAAGCTGGCCCTTTATTCACTATTTAGTCTCTGGAAAAGTTTCAGCTTGAAACCAAAGTGGATTTTTACACTGCCACTCTCTCTGGATGGCGGATGCTATAAATTTAATGTTATCATTCAGCTTTGTTCTACCATCTGTAACATCCTGTAGCTTCAGCTATAGAAAAAACCTGTAGCGATACTTGTTTCTAAAAGGATAATTATAACCTATAAGGCAATAATTTTCCAAGAGTTTTGTAAGACCAGAAATAAACGTGTATCTTTGGTATACACAGAAGGTTCTGTGGGAAATACCTCCTACAGATGATGGCCTCTTACTTTCTAAGCATATGGAAACCTTAGAATGGTCACGACATATAACGTAAACACTAAATTTCTTTTTGATGCCTCTTTATCATAAAATTGATAAATGAGCATCATAAACTGTCCTTCCAACTGTCAGCAGCTCAGGGAGTAACTGAACTACTTGTTTCAGCTAAGTCTAAATTCCTTCCTTCCTTCCTTCCTGAGTCCTCCGGATATTTCCACTCCCGCTTACCCTGCACCCAGCACAAGCCCCTGGAGGGATGCGAGTTCGGCTGCCTGCAGGCCCTGTCACTTTTGCAATTGACACTTGGAGACAGCAGAGATTTCTTACATTTTTCCCTCACTTCTGCAGCGAGGATCAAGGAGGTGCCTTCCAGCAATTTACACGAGAATCTTCTTTATTACCTTCTCCCGCAGGCATTGCTGCTCCCGTGTAAAGGTGACGAATATCCCCACGGCTCCCTCTGGGCAAGGCACGTCTTTGCAGGTCGCTTGTGCTGGCAGGAAAAGGACCAGGCTCCTCTCCAGCCACCCAGCGAACACCGTTCCGAGGTTAAAAGAACATTTTGCTGTGTAAACTGCTGGATGGGTGTATTCACACAACTTGGAAATTTTGCAATTTGCCAATGAAAAATATATTCTTACACTATATTTAATTGCAATTTAGTTGGTTTTGAGTTCTCTACAAAGGGGAGTAGAGCTCTGTCTCTCAGACTCACAGACCAGTTGCACTGCCTGACAGTGCAGCATTTGGACCCCTCTCTGCCGGGCCGTTTCCAGAGCAGGAGCTCAGCCCTTTGCACCTGCAGCTCTTCATGCAGCTAATAAAAGAAGCAGGAGACGAGGGAGGAGGTTACGCACAGTCCACTGCCAAGCCAAGTGTTATGTCAGGACAGAAAACGCTTGCCACCAAATTCAGCCTCCTTAAACAACAGCTTTCCTCGTGTTTCAATATTCATAGTCTACTAGCTGGGTCCTGTGATGCGATTAAAACCTTAACGAGAGCCGCTGAGCATTCTCAGCATCCCCGACTGCAGAGCCGAGTGTAACGCACTGTGAGGACTAAACCTGCATGGAGCTCTGTGCCTCAAAAGAGTTTTTCTGGCATCTAATTTCTGTAATTATTTAAAATCCAAACCACAACAGCCCTGTTACACTTTGTGAGCCTTGTCACGAGTACAAGCCTTCACATTGGCACATTTTAAAAATAACCAGTGAGTAAGATCCTGTTCTCATTTCTATAAAAACTCCCCTACTGATGATAAAAACTGGTTAATAATTTAACAAAGTAATCTCAGTGTTCTAAAAGTGGTACAGAGCCATTTATATTTAAAGAAAGTGCTTAGTTATAGAAGATTGTAGTCCTTTTTCAGGGATTAGTTTAATACAGAAAACACTTCCAAAGCCATTTGCATAGATACATTTTCCCATAGGTAGGTAACGTAAGGTAAGCTACTCATTCCTTATGCTGAACGCTTTCATATTTTGAGAATAGTTCCCCTTACAAAAGGGTGGCTGCTGTAAATGCAGTTTGGCTCAGGTAATTAAGATGTTTATGCCAATCACTTTACTGAGGTCCCAAAGTCAGTAAAAGTCAGTTCAAGCAGCTGAGTCCGTTATCTGGATTAAAGAGAGTTTATGCCTCCTTTGCTTATCCCCAATTTTTCAAGCACCTCCATTCTGAACACCATTTTATACATTTATTTCACGTTACCTAGGGCCTGATCTTTATACTCAGCGAAGACTTGAACCAGCATCTGGGTCTTTTTGATCTCTAAAAGTTAGTCAGCAGGCTCCTTCATTTGAAATCGAAGCCAAAATTAATTAGCGTTTTTAAAAATAATTTGCTCCTTTCTTTTTTTTTTTCCCTAAATGTAAAACACATAATACCCGCTGGTCATAAGGAAATACTTCCAAGAGAGCTAGCAAAGTCATTCAGAGAATGAAGAACACAAGTATTGTTTGTTTTCCTTATCTGGTTAATGCATCCCTACAGCCTTCACATTTTATCTTGGAAGTAAGAATATAGTTTTTAAAATGCTTAGACTTATATCTGTCCTGCACCATTTTAATAATTGAATGGGCATTCACTTATTTTTTTCTTCAGAAAAGTTATATTTTACAACCAAACCTGAATATGAAACACCGAGCTTTTGGATAGCTGGAAGCGAAGCCTGGAATTACTGTACTTAGGTATTCTCTAATTTGTTTTAAAAATAGATGGTTTTGATAGACCACTCAAAACCAAAGCTATAGTTAGCTCGCCTGCGGCAGCTCTGCAGCCGGGAGAAGCACCGTGGCAGCCTATTTATGCAGTCACCTGCTGTGATACAGGCCATCGAAAACATCAGCCAGGAACACAGCGAGAATTAGCATTTCTGCTCAAGGCAGACCGATAGGAAGTGACTTTTGATTTTATGCTACCCAGCTATTCAGCAAAAACAAGCTAAAAAGATTTCTAATGGGAATCAGCAGATAAAGAATTCTAAAGCATGTGACTTTCTTGGGCATTTTGGACAAGACTGGTCCAAATCCATGTAAAAAAATATCATTTTATTTAATTGTAACTGCCTAGCAAAACAATTCATACGTTTAGGTCTGAAACAGGCACAGATATTCTCAGAGAGAGTAAATACTCCACAGTAGGGCACATCCTGCCCAGGGCTAAGTCCAGTGCCCATCTACATCCCTGGAGACTTTTGCATTGACACTTGGTCTCAGATCAACTCTAAGAATTTGCATTACATAGACACGGAGCAACCTAGCTCTAAATTAATAGAATGACTTAAAGCTTTTAGCTTAAGTTTAGAAATATGTCCCTTTGAACTGATGGAACTTGCTGGATTTGTGCCTCTTGTTGAACAGGGTAGATATAGCAATTTAATAAATTACAGAGCTACTATATTATTCCAACTGCAAAATTGAGCCATGTCCAAACTTTCCCAAAATCTTAGTTACTTCAACATGATTTCTTTCAGATCCATATTTTGATAAAATGATTTCTAGCTGCCTAATAAACCTAATCCACAAATAAATACGAATGGATAAAGCCTCAATAGCAACCAACACAAAACATAAAGACCACGCTATAGCCAAGTCTCTTGAACCAAGAACAATTTGTTCTGCTCTCCCCTACTTAATTCTGGCTCTGGCATTAGCTTTCACTGTGTGCAGAGGCGTATGTTTTGCAATCACAAAACAAGAATTCTACATGTATTAACTGCCATAATGAGTAGTCAAAGACCACGCAGCCTCCTGCATGTGGCTTACAGATCTTCAGCCGCTGAGATGCTGCGTGCCCTCCACTTGCACCCGCTGTGCATTAGGTTTAAACGCAGATTTAGAAACTTTGCCCACAAATGTATGCACATTTAGCACATAAATGCCCTCAGAATTTATCATTTAGGAATAAAGATGAGAACCTTTCTTAAAAACACATACCTGTCAGTCGAGGAACTGATGAGATCTCGATGTCTAAAGGTAAAAACAAGCTAATACCTAGGACAAAATTTTCAGAGAAGTCTGGATAACTTGGACCTCATTCCTATAGCCCAGATGTAATTTGGAAATTTAGTAAGGATTAGGTACAGTGGAGCTCAGGCTCACAGAGCAGTAAAGCGTTTTGCAAATGTTATTTCTTCCCCTTATAAACTTGACAGAAATTAGTACACTTCCCAAGAAACAAGCAGATACGGTACTATCATCTTACTTAAGTACCTTCAGTACTATCACCATTTACTAATGATGCAGGCATGCCACAGACTCAAATAAAAGAAATGGGAATAAAACACCATCCTAAAGATAAAGTCAGAAGAAGAAAGACAAACAGCTCAAACTCACAAAATGTTTATGATTTCAGCTCTTTGATACAAATTTATCAAATCCCTGCTTGCAGCCTTTTTAGAAAACTGCAATGGAAAAAAATGCACTAATCCGTCTATTACTGCTGCTTTAGCTACTCTACAATGTTTTTATCTACATCCTCATTTTACAGATTAGACACCATTGATGTTTAACGAAGGAGACAAAGCAATACATTATAAAAATCCAACATAACACAGCACAACACCACCAGCCTGCTTCAGAGAAAGCCGGGGCAGCACGGTCACTGAAAGGGCTGTTGTAACTCCTGTGCTCCCAGCCCTTCTTATCACAAAATATTTAATCTAATTAGCAGTAAGGGGAAACCAAAGACACTCTCTTTACAAACACAGGCAAGAGTCACCATGCAAAAAAAAGAAAAAAAGGATTGATGGAAAAATAAAGTTTGCTAAGTACAGGCAAAAATAAAAAGGGTGAAGTTAAAAGTAGAAAATAAAATTGTACTATACTAGAATTTCAATGTGCTGTTTTAAGCTTGAAAAAATCCTGTGATTTCTACTGATGCATTTCACAAAACCTATTGAATAATGCTAAAATAAGAAAGAATACTAAAGATAATTATTGATAATATTGAACACTTAGTTTTTTGTATTCGTGAAAGTGCTGTATTAATTGTGGTAGGGAAATTATGCTGATGTTGACTGCAACGTTATCCTAACCTCAGACTCGATGAGAAGTGCAGTATGTTGGCAATAACTCAGGAAATGACAATTTTCTAGAACAGACTGGAAAATGAAAACATTAGACACATTTGGAAAGCTAAAGCCATAAAATATCTGTTACAGGAAAGTATTTGTGATTGCAAGCAGACTGAGTCCAATCCCATTAAAAAGGGGGGAAAATACCCCCAAACAGTACTTGGCAACTGATTGTTCTGCCTCTCCCTTAATCCTGAAATTTCAGTAATAAGCAGCAAGCCGCGCACGTGTATCACACCTGCACAGGATCCAACCTGCATGTTGAGAAGTAACGCTGCTCCCTTCACTGTTAACTCCTGCAGTGCCATGTCCAGAGCAGCGAGCAGTGTTGAAGCTCTCTGGTTAAGCGAGCAGGGGCACGGTTGCGTTCTGCAGCTTGTACAGTGTTAATAGCCCACAGCTAACCCTTTCAGTTGCATTAGTGCCAACATCAAGGTGGTATGACACAGCAGTTATAGAAGTGAACCAGCTCTAACATACATTTATGTTCAAGGATGGGAGAGATTTTAAAAAATATTTAAGAACACTAATATCCGGACAGACTTGCTTTCAGTTTTCCTTAAAGAAGGATAATTTACCAAGAGTGAAAAAGCCTAGGTTTAAAATTACCAACACTATTGTATCATATATTCTATAATGACACGCGTTTCCTCAAAATCAACCCTTCATCACTTCACATCACCAAGAAAAAAAAAAAAAAAAAAAAAAACTGATATACAGGGCTACAGAAACACAAAGTTTTGTGCCACTAATAATTCCAAAGAATCCAAAGAGAACTAAAGGCAGGTTGTAAAATTCACCGCAACTCTCAGATACTCAGACTGGACCTCCCTTGAGCTTGACATGCTACAAGCACACCATGAATTGTTAAAAGTTTCACACAAAAGATACAGCCACCAGACCCAGAATATGGTTACAGTACCATGTTTATAACTCTGGTTTTAGGGGTTGAGCTCTATCTTTTGGTTTTCAACGCATCTGACAGAACAATCATGAATCACTATGACCCGATTCAACCAACCACATAAGACAGCCCTTTAAGGTTTACACAAACCTTTAAGTATAGGTTCAAACTTGCAAAACATGTGCTGTAATTTTGTGGCATATTGAGGCCTTAGCAAGAACACAGCTTTCAGCCACGTGTTGATCCAAACTGATAAACCCGCACGCATCATTCCTGCAAAAGACCAGGTTGGTTTAAGCAGGCCCTGTTGTAAACAGCAGGTGAGTGCCCAGTGTATGCTA
>JAUBNY010001169.1:561595-577560 GCA_032275445.1 Crypturellus soui
GCATCATTCCTGCAAAAGACCAGGTTGGTTTAAGCAGGCCCTGTTGTAAACAGCAGGTGAGTGCCCAGTGTATGCTACCCAAGGTAATGCCTACCAGAAAACATCTTTTCTGGGTATTTTGCATACACAGCTTTGAAGATACTTCTGTACCCATTTTAAGATTATCATAAAGAGGACTGATTTGGGATCTGGCTGCCATATGGCACTGATTTGCTTGGTTTCCTGTTACTAGCATGCAATTAAAAGACATGTAAAACATATCAAACGCTCTTTCAGTGCTATCTTAAGATGTTATTGCTTCAGTTGGCACAGGATGGTAAGATCTTGGCTTCACTTCAGAGGAAAAGACTTGACTGGATCAAGATACCATTCAGCTGTAAAGATCTGCTAAAATTAGGGTTGAATTTCAGCAAAGATGGAGCTTATTCCATGCATTCTGTGGTGACCTCTCCACCCAAAAAATGATAGCAATTAACTCCAGCTAAACAACATTTTGAGAATAAAGAAACTACAAACATGAAAATTCAGTCTTTATTTTATTAAAAGATTTGTTCTGTTGGAAGAATGAATAAATTTGTATCTGCAAAATGTTACAAGCAAACAAGGAACAAAACCTTTGCTTATGGGCATGCTCAGACTTATTTCACTACAATTTTCTGAAAAAGAGCATCTAGAATATTGTAATTCATAGCAAATCGATCATTAATGAAAAGGTTCTGGGATTTATATTGCATTACAAAGCGAGGTACATTTTACTTTCCTTATCTGTTCCAAAAACATCAACAGTTCAAACACTGTCCTATTTCCAGAACAAGTATGAATTCAGATTACTCCATTCTCAGGCAGATTTACCCTAGGGGAAAGAGAAAGGAAGATAGCTAAGAGAAATTGAGAATTGTGAACCACCACCCCACTCCGTTTTAGCACTGCTCAGTGCTGTAAACAGTTTCCTAAGCACATGAAAACATGTGCAAGTCTTTTCTTTGTACTTTGGACCAGGACACCATCCACTTCTATTCCTTGTCACCAACTCATTTCCAAATTGAATATTCTATCCTATAATTTAGCTCTTCACAGCACAAAAAATAATCAAAATCAAATGCATGACTGATGAAAAACATGAAAACAATAAATCTGAAATATAATGAGCTGAGGATATAATGGAAGAACATCTATAGTAGCCTTGGACACGCTTGTAACGTTGTGTTATTGCAAACTCGTATGATGCTAAATGACTGAAGACAGCAGAGACAGAAGAAGGTAAAAAATTACAACAGTAATCAATATTTCAAAATACATTACCACATGTCTGAACACAAAAATCACAATGACATGTATTCTCATTTGGGCACAAACTCAGCATGAAACTTAAATACAGCTACAGATTGTAAGTCAGAGTCTCATTATAAATACAATTAAATACCTTGTGGAATCTGAATCCCCAAAAGAAGCACTTTGGTACTACAACCAAAGAAGTCCAGATGCAAAATTAAAAGAATTATAAAGCAAAAAAAGCCCATTAGAAAAAGAACTGAAGAACTGCTAGGTGCAAGTGGCAGACATGTAAACTTTGAGGGCTTTATTCTGTTTGTTCAGCACCTGGCACAGTAAGAGTCTGGTTAACACTCAATGTCCACAACACAATTAACTAAAAAAGCTGCTTAGTAAGAGATTGTTTTAAATGATTGAATGGCTGCTTTCAGGGAAGGGGGACAGGGAAAGAGACTTTTTGAATTTTTGAAATGTATAAAAACTTAAGTATAAACTTATGGATGGCCAAAACTGCGTATGCATGAAATACTGGTTGAGGAAAATTTTATCAACTACTGCAAAATATTCTATGTCTAACTGCCACCAATTAGATCCTAAAAGCATTGTTTTGTTCCTTTTTAATTCAGTTTGACTACAGCAGTCCAGAACCACCCCTCTCTAATCAGCCTCAGTGAGAAATTATTTTAGCTCTCAAGTTTTCTATTGGTGCAGACTCCACAATTACTACTCATGCCTTTGATTTTCAGCCATGCTGCTAATGAATTTATGCACTGATTAATAATGGTACAAGAATCTAGACCACTGATTTAATGGGGAAGCATGTGACTAATTCCTGAAGACCACAGAAAGCTGCTTTCTTCCTACTCACACATACTTGTGTGTGTCATATATGTCCCTGCATTTTTTTTGCACATACCTTCATCAGTTCTCTTTCCAAACCAGTTTCTACATTTACTTCTAATATCAGTCTCCCTTCTCTTTCATGTTCATTGAGCATGCATACCAGAGGTTTTTAACAGTCAGAAGTTAAGCATATAATAAAATCTGAAAATACAGTAAATCTTATTTTGACAGTCGAGCACAGAAGTGTTTCCAGGCCTTTACCCCAAACCTTATTCTTCAAAAATAAATGTTAGATTTCATACTTTAAGGAAAATATATAACTATTTATACTCTTATTTAAATATAATACATCTTTATTAAAAAATGGATGGAGGGGGTTATTTACAAAAGAAAAAAGGCATTACATGCTAAAAAATTAGGCATTATATAGGTCTGAAGATGCATGGTTTCAAGAAAAAATTGTGTGGAGGAACACAAGCTTAGAATAAAAAAGTATGGAGAACAGTATTTTTGACTGTAAACAAATACACACTAGTGTTGTTAAAGTAGAATGTGCATCAAATCTTATTCACAGAAAAAAAAAAAAAAAAAAAAAAAAGCTATCCATGCTCTTCATCTGTACAATCTGTGGAAAAGGAACTGGAAGAGGTTACGCAAGATGGGAAGATAGGAAAACTCTCGAATCACAAAAATATGTTAGGATTGGATTTATCTATGTAGTTAATTTAAAGCTTTGCTTTAAAACATAAACTTTATCTTAAAAATCTTTTTTTTTGCTTTAGAATTTTAATCTAAAAACTAGCCTTTCTATAAAAAAACATTCTTTTAAATTTTTGCTTTAAAAATTATCCTTATGTTAGACAAAATATTAAATTATACAGGCACAATTAGTTAAGAGGATAAGAACTCATATTATAACCCTTTGTTTTCCAGTGACTTATAATACGGTCCTAAGATTTTGTGTCAGCTGATAATCATATGGAGAATACATAATGGGAGTCAATTTTTATTTCAAAATTATTTGAAAAATAATGTCAGACTATAACTGACTTGCAAAGGAATTTTGTTTCCAGCTGGTTTAAGTATATCCACATTTATTTATCACTGAAATATGCACATGCATCAAGAATTTACCCTAAACACTTTTAAAGCTGAGCATTTTATGACAACAGCGTTTATCTTTACTTCAGATATTGTATCTAAAGCCACAGCATTTGGAAGTTCACTCTTATTTCAGCCAAGCTAGTAACCCTGGGCTTTAGAAATGAACCAAAGTTTGTGAGATATTTTTCTTCTTGTTCTCTTTGACTATTTTTGCAAATGCAGTTATGCCATGCAATAGCAAGGAGAGCAGAGTCTTGTCTTTTATGTTTTCATATACTTTTTATATTTCTTGCATTCTGGAAGATTGTACACATATAGAATCAAAGACCTTTAAAACAGAACATATGTATGTAATATTCCTAATTGCAGAATTAACTCAATACAAGTGAACAGAGTTTAATTTTGAGTTTAAAGCACAGAAATATCTGAAAGATCAGTGCTTAAGTCTCTAAAATACTCCTTAATAAAACAGGCTGTCATCATAATAGCTCTCAAATAAAAACTGTGGTCTTTTGTGCCATAGGAATCATAACGTTAATTAGACCATCCATGGCCAAACATGAACTTGTAGAGAACCTTTTTTCTTAATTCAGCTAAAAAATTTAAACAGATATGTAAATATGTACATTTTAATAAGTTTTGGTGAATTTCACTTTGTGTTTGATTTTACTTAAATATTTTACTGAGCCTTAAAAATTAAGGAACATTTCAATTCACAGTACACAAAAAAATTAGACAACAATATATCAAATTAAAAGCTCAGGAATTCAAAATTATGGTTGAAATTTTAGAACAATTCATTGCTAATTGTTCATATCATAACTTTTCCTTCCCCACACTGAAGAATATGAAGTTTACCTATAAACTGAATCAATAAGCTACTAAAAAAAAAAAAAATTAAAACCTTAGGCCTCTGCTTCTTCTGGAATTTGAGACTTCATTATGGCCATCACCATTTGAACAGAACCCTGGAGAGACACATTTCCTTACCAGCATGGTCCATTATTGCTTGACGAAAGCCCACAGTGAATTTGTTTTGTCCAAAACTAGCTGTTTTGGACAAGGTTTCAGGAAAAACAAAACAAAAAAACCTACAACATGTACAATAATGTATTTTTGAAGAAAGCACTGAACTGTATCATACTGCATTAATTTCAGTGCCACTCCAAAGGAATTATATATTTCATGTTGAACGAGGTGTGCACATACACAAACACAAGATACACACGTATATAATTCACCCCAGATTAATACATCTTCATTTAATTTCAAGCATAATAGCTGAGTTATTTTCTGGACTTGAACAGTAGGTGGAAAAATGAGAACAGGCACAAGTATGAATACAGCTCCTAATTTACCCTATTTTAGTGTGCTATTATGCACTGTAATACTACAAAAACCATGGTACCCTTTAAGCTTGTAATTTTTCAGATGTAGAGGTGAAGTCTTGTAAATAGGGTTCTAAGTGCTTTTAATACAAACACAACTTTTGCAGATTTACACAGTAGAACAGTGCAATATGTAGTGTGTCCATATTACAAGTGCTTAGTTTACAGCTGTACTTGTTTCACATTAGACTGGCTTTGCACTTTCTGCAGCTCTAGCACTTCAGCTGCTTTTATTGTGACCACCTTTTTTTCACCCCCCTCCCTTTTTTGTTCCCCCTCCTCAATCTTCCCAGGTGTTGGCTAATCAAAAGTCACTGTTTTGGTGGCTAGCTCTCACCTGGGAGGACAAGGCAGTTCCGAAGCAATGGTACAGCAGAGGTTCTTCTAGAGGGTCGGTTCACAGTGCTAGGATGACCCCTATCTCCACTTACCTCCCAGCTCCTCATTTTGGAAGCAGTTTGCTCTGGCTTTTTCGGAAAGGATCCTGATGCAACTTTCTGCCGCTTTTCAGGAATCCCTGCGATGACTGTTGAGTTCAAAAAGGTCCTCTTTGGTTTCCTCCTTACCTTCATTTTTTTTGCATCAGGCTTTTCTTTCTTAAGGTGCTTTCCCACTGTAGTCTTCTTCGTCTGATGCCTACGGATGGCGAAGGCAGAAGACTTCTGGGTACGAGGAGGGAGTTTCCTTCTTAGGTTCTTCCCCTCTTTTTGCTGTTTTTTAGTTCTAGAAGTTTGTTTGACTGGGTTTACTCTGTTTCCTCTCCTCCCAACAGTACATCTCACAGACCTGGGTCCTGCGGCCTTTTTGGAAAAACTCGGTTCTTTACTAGGACCTTCTTTTCTCTTCCATCTCGATTTGGAATGTTCTCTCTCTAATCGCTCACTCCTGACAGAAGTCAAAGGGATTTTGGTAGCTCTACCACTAAATGGAGTCAATCTACCATCTGTTTCCATCTGAGATGGGTGAGAGTTCAAAGGTGAAATGACCATGTGTTTAAAAGAGTTCTCAGAGTGACCAGACACCAGACCCTCCGACCTTTCTGTGGAAACAGAAGATCCATCTGTCTTTTGACTTGAGGCTATATCATTTCCTTTACCTGGATCTGGCAGGAAAGATACCGAAGATGAACTATTGAAGTCTGACCAATTAAAGGATTTTGAAGGCATGCCCTCCTTCTGGGAATCGCCTACTTTCCTCGTGTTTCCATCAAAGCTGAGACTTCTGAAAAGCTGTCGAACGTGAGAGGGCTTTTTGGCCTTTTCTCCACCTGTACTCTTAGGAGGCGTTTTCAGAATTCGATTTGTCAATGGGTCGTAATACTTAAAAGAACACTGTTTATATTTATACCTTATAGAGTCCTTGCTATCTGTAGAGTTGCGATTTTTCCTCATTTGGGGAATATCTGTAGGTTTACTTTTACACTGTTTAATTTCTGGACATGAAAGCACGTAGACCACTGTCTTCGGCTGAACAGGGCTCATAATCTTGCTGTAGGACTCGGGAAGTTTAAGGGCACATAGTCTAGTTTTCACGTTTGGAGTGTTTTCATTCTCTGGCCACGCAAAGTTTGCTTTTTGATCAGCTGGATCAGGTTCCCTTCTAGTCATTTTTCTTTTTGCTACAGGGTAGTTCACTAGACTTGTTTGGGTGCCACGGCTGACTTTAACCACTTGACATCTTGAAGCTAGGCGCCATGTCCTTTTCCTGGGCGTTTTAAGAATCTGTGGGTTGCATAGTGTATCTGAGGCTAAAAATGGGTTATCAAAATCAGAGCCACCACTTAAAGCATCATTGATTTCTGGCAGTGCTTGAACTAATGCACTTTCTGTTCTATTACCCTCAACAGTATCATTCTTCTTTTCATCTTTCTGTTTCTTTTTCTTTATTCTCTTCCCTGCACATTTGGCTGAGGACTCGCTTTCAAAGTAGCAGCGAAAACGACCTTCCCTGAAATCACGCACAAGTTCTTCAATTTTTATATCATCTTCATGCATTATCTGAGACCAAGTCTTTCCCACGAAAGAAGGAGGCACATGAGGCAGAGCTGGAAGAACCGGTTCTTCAGTATGAACTAACACATCTTGTTTTGCTGCTTCTGTTTGCTCCACGGACTCACTTTTTAAAACAGAAAAGAGCTGTGTTCCATAGTCTTTATCTTGCAGACTTATTTGGACCTCTTTCAGGAATTCTATATCTTTTATAGCTGCCTTAGATAAGTCTATTCCTGACTGAATAGGTGCATCACAGTTAAAACTCACTTCAGAGCCCTCTAAATGAGTATGGTCCAGAAGCGAAGAAAAAGTTAAACAGGGATTATTCTCTTCTTCTTTGAAAGGTAGTTCTTTAGAAGTAGTTTCATGGCAGTATTTCAGAATAACATCTTCAATAGTTTCATCCACTGAACTTTCATCAGCTCTGTTCAACTTCATTTTTTTGCATCTTGCTAACTGTGGGGATGTCCCAAGATCTAGGGAGCTGTTGATACCCACAGTATCCCTGAGTTGGAAGTCAGACACCAAAGTTTTACCCTGAGTTTGTAAACCATCGCATTTTAAGAGAGATTGACCTGAGGTAATACATAAAGAATTGCTGGGGCTGCACATAGGGTTCTGATACGAAACTGAAGGTCTTTTGGGGTGAACCAGTGCCAGAGCAGGATTCAAGCATGGGTTCAATGAAACATCCTTACTGCATACCCCCATTCTTTTTTTATCATGTCCACTGTGCGGAATCACAGCTGACGCCACCAAATTCCTAACATTTTTTACTATTTTAGGATTAACAGAAGAACTATGAATCAAAGGACTGACAGAAATATGATGAGGTACTGGGTTCACAGCTGTAAACTGGCCTTCGTGGCTACGATTTGCAATCGGAGTATCTCTCAGGGTATGCCTTTTCCCACTGCTACAGATGCCCACAGACTGCTGGGATATTCCTGTAGTATGTTCCTGTCCTTTCTCTGGTTTCTGTATAAACGCTTCTGTTACAAAAGTTTCCTTTGTACCCTTACGAGATGCAGAAGATCCTATTTCACCAATGAACTCCTGGTCTTTGCTGGAAACTTCCTGCCTGCTTCTATTATTATTTTTCACTGCATCTTCTGGAGATAGACAAGCATCCCTAGCAGTCTCTGGAGTGACAGGGAGTGGTATGTCATCATAGGTTGGTCTACAGTGAGGGGAAAAAAAGAAAAAAAGACACCTATATAAATACTGAAAGTACACTTAATTTTTTTCAAACAAAAGCAAAAAATAAACAAATCCCAAAATAAATACAGTAAACTAGAGTGCATTATACATAAAGAGTAAAATTAGGTTACTATCTTTGCTACCTTAGTAATGAGATTCAGAAATTCCATTATATATTATAAAAAAAGTATCTGGAAGAAGGGAAGAATGAGAAAATGCTGCATAACGCTAATGATGGCGATTTGGAAATTCGTTTGTTAACCTGCTCATACATCTGTCTATTAAGAACAGGTAAAGAGACAATATTATCATTTTATATAGAGAACAGAGCAAGATTGGGTGTTGCTCTTTGTTCTGAGCTGTGAGCTTATAAAGAATTTATTTCATTGGCAAAACTATAATTAAGTCACTGCAAATAAATGGAACATAACATTGCATACCATAAAAATGCAACTGAAATGCTACATACCATAAAAATACTATTGAAAACATCCCTTTCACTACAAAATGTGGTTGTTCAATAGAATTCTGCAGATATTACAGGGAATTCACATGCTCATTGCTTCTCTCAGAAAATGACCAACTTCAAACTTACTTCTATAGTAAGCCTAGTTATGACTGTTCAGTCTCTTTGTAAGAAGACAGCAGGTTTATATATACATATATATATTCTACAATGAATATTCTTTAAAAGTCCCATCTTTAGGACCACCTCAAATGTGTTAGTTCTGTTAATTTTGCAAGATACAAATGTAGATACAAAATAGTCTCTATCTGTGTTCTTAATTCTGCAGGATTTCTGTATTTCTCTAATGCATCACATGATTCCACAAAGCTTCAATTTGTGTACAACAGCTGGGAAATCCAATGAAAATACTAAATAAATAAATAAATAAATATAACTTAAGAGAGAGAGCAGGGTCCTTCACCTGGGTCTTATAATCAGACCTGCTTCAGCACATGGCAGACAGCCTCCATTATAGTGCATTTATCTGCCCACAGAAGCATTGGGAGAAAATTTGATTATAAAGTAATTTCCTTCGAAGTTGACAAAAATTACTACTAGAAGTGCAAGTTTCCAGAAGAAACATACATAGGACCACAAAAAAGAGAGTCATACCTGGAGCCACCTACTTCAAACTGATCCACTACTGTATCTCTCTCTGCATACTCATTTTATTATCATTTAATCTCCAATCACATTTTCCTTAGCATGTTATAAGCCACATAAAGAACACGTCAAAAACCATGCTAAACAAGGTAGATAGCATCCAGATGGTTCTCGTCTATTCACAAGGTCTGTTATCCTGTCAAAGGAGGAAATTAGAATGGCCTGACATGATTTGCTCTGATAAATCAGCAGTAACTGTTACTCAGTATTTCAAAATCCATAGTCTTGTAGGTTTGTTTTGCTTGCTTACTTCTCAGGGAAATATCACAACTTAAGCAAAGACATCTATAAGACCATCCCCTCTTGGCTCCTCCTAATAAACGGCAGTTTCTACATTTCTTCTTTCTTTCCTAGTCCTTCTGAAACATCACTCATTCTCTGTGACCTCTCAGAAACAACTAAGGGCTCCCAGACTGCATCACGGGGTACCTGCACTCAGTATTGAGCGCTAAAATCCCTATTTATTCACATCACAAGAACTACAGAGCCCCTAACAGGCAGCAGTTAAATCACAATTTTTAAACTATGTAGTTCAACGAAGATGTATTCTTTTAAAACATCATGTTCTTTTTTATGAAAGGTAAGAATATTCAATTTGCTTAATAATATATAGAACAAAATGAGAAAAAAAAAACAAATAACTATCAACAAATTTTAACAAGTTATATTTGAGATGCAGGTACTTGACAATATCTGCTTTCCTGGGAAGTAAGTTATGTGTATGTGAACATATCCTGTCATATTTTAATAATAAACAATTTAAGTGAAGGTAAGAAAACTAAAGTGGTAAATTGCTCAGCTCATGTACACCAGAAGCAGGAAATCTGCAGAAGAAATGGTTGAGTTTGCTGATCTCTGTGGGTTAAATGAAGCAGCCACACAAAACCAACATCACTGAGATGCCAAATTTTATTTTTCCTCCTCATTATAAAGTTAATTGATACCTGCCACTGTCCTGGCTTTTACTTCTAGTAAAGTATATGGGGTGTAAGCACAGGCTCAGAGTCTAAAGAAAAAATGTCAGAGCAAAACTTTTCTAATAGTTTATGGTTACAAAAGACTGGAGAGTGGCAAATGTAATGCTGATATCTAAAAAAAAAAAAAAGATAAAGAAGTTCTAGGTAGCAGATAACCTTCTAACTGGGAGAAACAAGCTAAGTTCACTAAATCAAATAACCTTTGATTTGCAACAGCTCAGGAACTACATGTGGTTGTTGCATTAAAGTACCTTCAGTATTTTTTTTTAAATGGCAAATAAGCTGGATGCTTTCAAGCTTGAAATATTAATTTGTAGTGATGTGTTCATATCACAGGCTAATTTGTCAAAGACGTGTAAGAGCCCATTTTGCCATATATCTGACAGTATCAATACAATGGAATTCTTTTCTGTCTGAACCCTATCTATTTGTTTATGAGATCTAACCCAGTATTTCACTTGAGTGATGCATAACATGTTATTTGTGGATATAAGCCTGTGTCAACAAAAATGCACTGTTGAATATATAAGAAGGTACAAGAATATACAAAGGGAAAAAAAAGAAAAAAAAGGAAAGGAAAAGTTCTACATCAACATAGTCTGATGTATTTAAAGTGGGCTTAAGACTGGGATTTTTTTTATCAGCTTACAGAACAAAAACAGGAGTGAGGTTTATGTGATTTCATTTCAGCTGGCGGTTCTACAGAGACAAACCTACACACTCACAACTGTTACCACTCTTAAATACACTCATGGCAAACAAAGAGAACACCTTTCAAAATATGAGCACGAATGAACTGGCCAATTAAGGTAGTTCATTTATGCATTAACTGAAAGTGTGAATAATAATGAGGGATATTAAAAAAAAAAAATCACCTATGGTAATCCAATAGCCACTGTCAACAACCCAAATTAAGAATTTTCAGTATGTACCACAAAATATACACGTACAAATATATAACGCCAGAGTGTATACATTATAGATTTAATAAATGCACATCAGGCTCTAGTCTACCAATCTCCTACCTGCTCCATATATTCCTACTGTCACCAGGTCTTCACACTCAATTGCTATCAGAAAGTTGTACAGAATCATTAAATAATGAAATCTACCTTGACCAATAACAGGCTAAGTTTACTGCTCAGCACAACAGAAGTAAGTACTCACAATATATACATTCTACAGATGCACACACACAAAAAATATCTGTGTTATACCTGCTGTCATGGTATCTGTGTGGATGGTGCTGCAAAACGTCTTGCAGGAAACGCTCCATCAAGCTACTGGTACCCATACGATTCCTACAGTAAGTGGTAAAATGTCTGTGTTGGGAGCTGAAAACGTGCTGATGAAAGATGAAACAATAGTATTAAATTAGCAATATATTAACACAGCAACCTTTCCATAAAGATGACTTCCTAGTTTGAATATTAAACTGTCACAATAGAAACATCTAAATAAAACACTAAATTTTCAGTCTTTTCTACTCTGCAGTGCCTTGATTCAGTGAGATTCTTAAGTACTCAACTGAATTAAATTAATAGCCACAATAAGGAATCACAAATAATCCTAAAATGCGTTGAAACACCTTGCTGAATTGGAATTTAAATCAGCAGTTCTGCAAGATGTTCACAAATTTTGCGACCAGTAAAAAACATCTAAGTATATCTATAAATGATGATTAAAAAGTTTGAGCTGCATGTCAGCAAGCACCCTGTATTTCAATCAAAGGGGAATTTTCATAAGCATATAAAATGAAACAGCTTTTTGCTTTCTAATTAACAAAAGTATAAAGACTACAGAGCAGGGCAGAGTTAAAGAACAGAAAAGTAAACACTTGATCAAACAGTTTCAGCTTTGGTATTATATTAACCCCAATATTTTCCAGTTTATGTAGATCTCAAGAATAAAACCACAAAATAAAACTAATAGCTGCAAGGCACAGCAGACTGTCACTTCAGACAAGCAGACTGCTGAAAGCATGGAATTTGACCAGCTTCTTTATAATACTTAACAGATGAGATGCGTGAATGTACAGTTAAAAGATTTATAATTTTCAATTATATATTGTTTTTTAGTGTAGAGAATGACTTCTATAAGCTGATAAGTCTTAGTGGTATGCAGCAGCTTTCCTACCTGTTCGAGGTTACTGTAGTGTACATGGCAGCAGTTACAGTATCCTTGTCTATTTTGCACAGTGGCTACACCAGGCCCGAGATGTTCTTGTCCTCTTGTGTGTAAACTGAAAGTTAATATTGCAGACTAGTCACTGAGAAAACAGGAACTGTTAGACTACAAGTTCAAGTGCTTAACATGAAAATCCTGAATATCTACGTTATCCTACAGAGTTGGAACAAACTTGCACCACTAAGATTTCTATTTTAAAACCATAAATAACAAGTAGCATTACATATTTTTGAAGTATTCCTAAGCAAATGTCACTAAAGAAAACATTTTATTTAAAGCAGAATGAAGAATAACAGGGATTGAAGGCATAGCTGGACACAAATTCTAATTTCAGTTAGTCATAATCTGACAATAACTGTCTAGTCATCTTTGGCATAGTCATCTTTGCATCCTTCTTATCATATAGAACGAAGAACAGGAAAATTTGACATCAGTGATATTACCTTTTGGTTACAACAGTGGCCCTTCCCCACAGTTTTTACTAGTTGCTAGTACAACACCACCAATCACATGAGATTACAGACAAGGCTGAAATACATCCTTCTTGTTTCACTTCGCATAAGCAGTAAGTTGCACGCCAGTTAGATATCATTTAACTCACCTGCTATTACTCCCCAGTCGTAGAGAGCCTTCAACACCATGTCTTTCCATTCCTATAGCAAAAATACAGAAAGTCAAACACAAGTCAAGATCTTTAACTGCACCTAGTTATTTTCCTTACATTGTACTTGTCACAATCAGTATTTTAATAGAAGGTAAAAAAAAATTAGTAAGTTCAAGAAAACATTACAGAGATTCTTTTGTTTTCAAAAATCCACTACAATCTTCATAAAATAAGCTCTGCCCTTTTTGTTTCAAGTGAGTGGGAATTTTTCTATTGATTTGTCTGGGATCAAGATTAGACAACCTGCATTTAGACTGCTATATTTATAATCACCATGATAAAAATGCAGCCTATCTTACAGCATGACAAGAAAGTTGCATCTATATGGAAACTACATGGATGATTCAGAAGTTCTTTCTTTCATCTAAGGTTCATCTTAAAATATAGAAAATCACCTTATTGAGTTGTAATTGAAATTACAAGGTGAACTATTACTTCTTATATTATTATGGTGAAAAAAGAACAAATGAAACAAATGTGTCTATGTTAAATTACCTTGTATGGAAGAAGCAGAAGCTTCATCAGATGGCTTGACTCTGTCAAACATCTGTAAGTCAAAAACACACTCAAGAATAAAAAAAAAATAAAACCTCAGTAAAGCTTTACCTCAGCTGAATTTCAGCATGCCCAAGTTTTCAAGGAAGCACAGTATTATTCCAACTACTTTAGCTAATTTAAAGGCATCTGTGCCATAAAAAGCAATTACTGCCTTAACAAGGTTACTCTTGTATTCTGTTTAACAGTGCTTTATACTATCTATAAAACTGAGGGACTGCTAACTGTCAATGACCATCAGCACTGGCGACTGAAATATTGCCAATGTTGGCTCAAATGCAGCAAACTATTTTATCCAACCCATTTGCCAGAGAAAAAAAGCAGAACAGAAGCCTCTAAGAGCAATTTTGCAGCTGCATATTAGTTTTGACAGAGCATGGGACAATTTCTGATCTAACAAGCAAAATATTTGACTTTGATAATGAATACAGCTTAGATTGTTAGATTATTAAGCAATAACTTTGCAAATTCAGAAGTTATTTAATGACAACTTCTTCAGTTACATTTGCAATACAAATGAGAGATGCATGTTAATTAAAAAAAAAAAAAAAAGAAAGAAAATGACCCGAATACTCATCCAGGCTGGAAAAGTAACTATAATTGTTTTTATTCAAAAGATTTGCAAATCAACAGTGACTCTCAGAACTTTTAGTTATTAAAATATGGCTGCAAGAATATGCAACTAAAAGTTTTAAGGAACCTAAACACAAAAGGCTTCTAAGTTTCATGGTCTATTTCCTTATAGAATACAGACATAAAATTATTTTATTGGACAAACCTTGATGCATCAATCTTTTTCTTCCACCAAAGGTGATTCCAGGCTAGCAAAGAGTATATGTTGAACAGGAGGCCATTTGCAGCACAGGACACTGATCTCTTCTCATCCCATCTGGCAACAATGAAATTAAAGAGCTTTCTAAAATACAATTAATAATGCACATTCTCCACACTCCAAAGCATGCCATTTTTTTTCTATACCATTTTGCAAACATGTCAGTCAACAAAAGGAATAAAAATCTTTTTGAAGTCCACTATATACCTTCCTTTTTTCATTATAGAAATGTTTCCTACCTAAGTGCTGACTGTTTCTCCTGAAATAACTTTACTCTTCCCTCCTTCCTCATATTCTCTATTTATTAAATATTGTTGTGGTCAATACATAGAAATTGAATTATATTTCTATATTAATAGAAAAATTCCTCAATATTAAAAAACTGAAACGTGTGTATTCTGGACACAATTCCCCAATTTGCTCAAAAAGTATATTTTCTTTTGCTTTTCTTATGTTAGTTTAAAAATGCAATTGAATTAACTATTAGTTAAATTATTAGTCAGATATTGCAATAAAACACTAGCTGGTTATGTAAACTAGTTAAATATTGCAATTAAATTAAGTATTATTTAAATATTACAATAAAACTCTAATCAGAATTTTCATAGTTCATTGGAGGTTCAAAGCATTTTATAAATTAATCCTTACATACTCCATAAAACGGTATCATTTCCATATTGCAAGAAGGGAAACACAGACATGGTCACGGTAATTTGCACAAGCATTGCCAGAATAATTACAGTGAAAGCCCCAGGCCCCATCTCAAAACTTGTGAGTCAACAATTCCTAGACCTGCTTTTGGTTTACCAAACATATAGACCATTGTAGAACAACAAACCTAGGGTTTCAACTCAAGCACTTTTACTTTATTGTTTTTTTTCTCTAATAAACTGTTTTTACAAGAATCATACTCTCCTTCCTGCTTTTTCATTCTCACATGGAAAAGATATTACACTCCTGTATGAGGCCTTTACCATTAGTCTCAGTAAACTACACTTAAAAAAAAAATGTGCAGAATAAATAGCAGGGCTGCCATGGCCATTAGTAAGTTTTCCAGACAGAAATATCCTATTGGGGAACTCAGATAATCATTCCACAGTCAGCAGGGGGCACCACATCTATTTATTCCAACTCCATTCCTCTAATTTGCCCCCAAAATGATTTTCAGTGCATTATCTAGAAATATTAAAAAAAAAACAAAACAAAAAAAACTTTAATCTCATCTCATAGAGGCCAAGCAGTGTCAGTTGCAGAATATTCGCTTCACTGGTTTATTAGTCTTTTATTTCAAGTCATTACATATACAGTTATTCAGGCTACACCCGTAAGTCAAGCCACACACAGACTCAAGCACAGTCAAACTGCACTCCCATCGCAGTAACCTTAAACAGCACTGGACCCTTAAAGGGACTACATGGCATTAGTCCAGGCTAGATCCTTCTCCCACCTTTGCAGCTGAAGAAGACTGAACGGAGCAGTCATCCTCATTCAGAAAGGGCTAAGTAAAATCTGAAAAAAACCTGCCTTATTGCTAAAAAAACGGCAGGGCTGTGGTATCATTTCAGAGAAGATCCTTCCCAGAGATACTTCTCTACACAGCTGGCACACAAGAAGAGATTTCCCTTTATCTTGGTGTTTTATGAGAATATTAATGTACAGAAGGAAAAAAAATCTCAATTAAAGCTATATCCAGGTTACCCCTGCACACTGCTCAAATCTCAGTCTAGCAGCATGAGGAGAATCTCCTACTAGGAAGACTAGGAAAAGCCAGAAAGGAAAGA
>JAUBNY010001169.1:596079-607793 GCA_032275445.1 Crypturellus soui
ATTTGTGATACTTTGTAATCTCATCAGTATTCCCTGTGAGCTTTAGGTTCTTTATCGATGTCTTTGTAATAATACATCCCAGATACATGCATAAACCTTTAAACTTGCTCAGCCATTTGTGTTTTGAAATTCACAGATAAGCTATTGGGTGGATTTCATGTTTATGGCTTTGAAGGCAGATAAATTCAAAATTTAGCACCTCAGAAGTCTCATGAAAATTTCTTTGAGGGCTTTCAAATGAATTCAGTAGCCCAACTTGCTGAGACACAGCATGACCTTTTGAAAAGCCAGTTGTTTTCTAACATCTGACTCATGCAAATGGAAAATTTGAAGTGAATCAAATCAGTTTTCCTTGAGACATAACCATACACCATACACATAGAATGTAAAAAGCCCAGAATGATTTGTAAAAACATTACAAGGAGATGTGAAATATATCCCTTTTTATGTAGTTAGCTATTGAGACAGCCAGTTCTGCAAACCATGATTTTCCTATGAACTCAGGGGCCTATTGTGACCCCTAACTGGCCAAGCAGAGGCTCTGAGCACTGTTTACTACCCCAGACAAAGAGATTTAGGCATTGCCACTCAAATATTTGCATTTTTAACCAACAGACAATGAATAAGCTCTTTCTTTGGCTTACTCCATTAATTGTTGAAGTGATGAGGGTCCAACTGGAGAAGCTGCACTGACTGCAGCCCAAGTAAGTTGCGTAAGTGGCCTGTATAATTAAACTGAATGCTAATTTGCACAGTGTTGAGAGAACTTTGATTCCTAGGAAGACTTTCCATCATGCAAAGTGAACGGAAATTGTAACCGCTTTGTTTGTCTTCTATTTTAGACTGCAAACCCAATATATTTCCTTCCAAAGCTGTTCCAGTGACCTCAGAGCTGAGGCACGGAGAGGTCAAACGACTGCCCCTGGTCAGACAGGATGCATGTGGCACAGAGCGAGAGAGCGCCTGAAGCCCCGCTGCTGCATGAGGCCGTCTCTAGCGGGACAAAAGCTGTTCTGTTCAAGTACATCCAGTCATTTGCCTGGGTTGTCTGTACGGGTCAGTTTTCTGAAATACTATAATGTGGCAAAGTAATGCAACTCCAGCCACTTGTAGCAGAGAGCTACAAAAAAATGTGATTCTGAGTTGATACCTGATCCTGGAATTCCCTGCTGGAATGAGCCTGCATATGGCTCACTTTAAAATCTCTTCCCAGCAGCTCTGCACCCTTCAATTCTAGAAATAATTCTAGAAATATATTTAATAATGTGTGTTTCTTTAGATTTGTCTGGTGCTGGACTGTCCGCCTGTAATATTCCTATGAAGTCATTCAGTAATTAATGTCTACTTCACAGATGGGGGCAGGAAATGAAACCTTCTGGTTAAACATTCTGAAACTTGCTTGCTTAAAATCATGCAACTGTATTCATAATTAAGCAACTAAATTAAGGAAGGTCAGTTTTCCGAGGTACTTGTGACCTCAGCAAACAGGAAGAGACACCAGTCAGAGAACAAGTGCTAAGCGTACACTTTATACGGACTGTTCAGACTTCATCCTGTCTTTTTATTTAAATAGTAAACTTGGGTGTGTTCATCCAAATGGGATACAACACAGTTCTGTAACCTGTAGCTGCCCCAGTGCCTACTGCAAGGCTTCTAACCACACTTTCCTGTTTACCAAAAAATATTTTCCTCCCTCTGGCTCCTTTTCTGCAACATTGGACCAGCTAGACTGGGGCAGTGCACTATGCTAAGCCTCCCTTACCGCTTGTAGCTGTAGGCCTCAAAACCGAGGGGAAACTGCTGGCAAAAGGGTTGTTTTCTCTACTGGGCTGCTGTTTGCAGACAGGTTTATAGAAGAGTCTTCCAAGGTTGGAAATCATATACAGGGAGTCAGTGATAGAACCAGTAAAACTTCACTTTCAAGACCTGGGTCTGGGCTGCAAAACAGCTCTTCCTCTCAAAAAGTTATTAATAAATAAAAAAAAAGAATGTATTTGGGACTTTGTATATTTCAAAAACAAAGAAATGTCCTTGCTGAATGATGCTTGAAAGTTACCCAAAAATAAAAATTGGCATTTCCTGATCCTTACCTTGATCAAGGCTGTGAATCCTGTTATAAAAGCACTTTGGATATGTGGATGTCAGCTGGAGATGTTCCTGAGCTTTGCAGGTGTAATTGGCAATTTTATGAAGTCCTGCTCACAGAGTCCGTTGTGTGCTGGACACAGTAGTAAGCAGTCGTCCTCCTGCTTTTGTTTTTTTATCCACTGCTAAAGAGTTATTGCGTTAGAAGGCTACAAATGAGAGGCAAGGGAAAAACATAAGCTTGGAAAAAGAATTCCTCCAAACGCAATGCATGTAGAGGTGTGCTCTCTCCATGGAAGAATTTTAAACTAAATGAGGTTTGATACATATTTTATATTTATTTAGCTCTGTTTCCCTTCTGCTGTACATCATTATTGAAATTCTACATATAAAATGAACATTTTTTGGGTACTTATCACATGCTTGTTACTGCCATTATTATTTTTAGGGGGAAAAAGGGTTTAGTGATTACACATATAGTGAGGAAATGTGTGAATCCAAATATTGTTGCAGTGTGCTAGCTCTTTGGAAAATTAAAAGCAAACTTTATTAGTCATGGGAATGTAGGTGTTAATTGCATTTATATATTAATGTGGTAAATCCAGTTTGATGCCCTAATTCTGCATACGGGAGAAAACATGTACGAATCCAATTACTAACCTTGATGTCCAAATGTAGTGTTCTTTAAGATATTAGTGGTATGGCTCCTTGTTTATACCATTTCTCAGCAGATGTTATGTTTGAAAAAAATGATTCAGATGGGTGGTACTGGTATTTGGTGCAGAGTCTACCCCCACGGGGCATGTAATTATCTAAATGCAGCCCAGTAAGCATCATTTGATTAGGACAGCTAACCAAATAACATTCCTTCAAACTGATGTAAATTAGAAAGGGCGAATGTTATCACAGCCCTCTGACAGAACAGACTGTATTGGCTTTTAAAATATATTTTTAAAACAAGAGAGAATTGCACAACTTTTTATTTTAACCTTTTCCGTTCATTTACAAATAAAAAATCTAATCCTGCCAATATGTGTGCACATGCATAACTTCCCTTATGTGACGAAACTTTCCAAAACAAGTAAACTACTCTTTGGAGCAAGGTTACATCCATGAATACGTTTTTTTGCAGCTGTGGTTCTGCAGGCATCCTCCTCCTGAGACCCCACTCCTGTTGTCCTTTAGTCAGCAGAAGTTAATGGAATTACAGGAATGCAGAGAAAAGCTCCAAAAGCACATGCTAAGTTTCAGTTCTGCGATGGAGCAAGTGCTCAGAAATGCATGGGCAGGCTCGCCCATGGTCAGCTCTGATCTGGACATACTCTGCTCTTAGTCACAGCCTGCCAGGGCAGCGAGTTCAGCCAGTGAAGAGACCTGCAAATGGTGATAAAGCTCAGCAGAACATTTGCTCTGACCATTTAGGTGCTCTTGTCAAGCCCCTGTGCATCTGTGCAGGGCTGTAGTTTTAGTTGGGCCACAGCACGAGCGCAGAATTTCTGAGTGCTTTTCTTGCTCAGCCTCTATTTGCTATCTGTTTTGCTGTCTTTCTGGCTTTTTCATTTGGCTTACATTTCTGCTTCCCCCCCTCCTCTCCCTCCCACACCCTTCCTTTTTAGTTTTAAGAGAAAATTCCTGTGTGAAAAAATGTGTTGTAAGTTCAAGAAGCTTTTCCAATAGAAGAAAAGAAAGACACTGCCTTTTTTATTAAAAAAAAAAAAAAAAAGCTAGTCAGGCATCTCCGGTGACTGAATCAGCAAGATATTTCCAGCTATAGCTTTTACAGTTGATGTTGCTCTCCTGGGAGGCTTTATTTTCTTTCACATATTACCTTTTTCTCAGATCACTTGTGGAATAATACCACAGTTGTTTGCCTTTCCCCCTGAAATATGCTCCTTATGTTTCCTCCTCTACATCCCTTGTTGCTGCAGAATTTCCTTCTTTTGTGGTGTGGCAGCTGCTTGGACTAGCTATAGCTTAAAGGAAGAGCAAGAAGCAGCTCCTGTGCTTCTTCTACCCCTGTTCATGAAAATGTTGGTATTTTTCAGGTACAGCCCCTGCACAAAGTTAAATGATCCTCCGTGGTCAGCAAAAGGAGGAAAAATATTTGTATTATTGCATGAAACACAGGGGCCCAATTTAAAATTCAGCTCTGCATTATAAAAATATAGTTCTTACAATTGTGGCTCAGCAAAATATTTCATCATGAAAAGCTGAAATGAGCCCCCTGAATCCAGTAGGATTTATACATAAACTTGAAATTAAGTCTGTATTAAATGGATAAATATATGCATGTGCTTACCTTGTGAAAGACCAAACTAATTTTATTATTCACTACTGCAAAAACTCTTTTTTTTTAAAAAAAAAAAAAAAGCAGTTCCAAAATGCAGGGAAAGTTTACAGTTCTATACGTTATTTCCTTATCAAACGAGGAGGAATAAATTCATCAGCAAATTAATATCAAAAAAGATGATAATATAACCAAAGTACCTGACTCTCTCAGGAATTAATGCAGTTCTTAAAATAGTCTATATTTTAAGCTGTGAAATTTGTAGCAGAGCCAACATTTCCTGAGTTCAAATATTGTCTTAGCTGGAAGATCTAGATTCCTTGTTTTAATCCATCATCTTTTCTCATTAAAGTTTGAAGAGAGTTGGTAGTGATTCAGCTTTGACAGAATTCAAAAAGAGTCTAGACAAGTTAACTTACAAAGCAAGTATTTTGATTTATATTTTTTAACATGTTACTGTGTAATAAACTCTTCTAGGATCTGCTGTTTCAGATGCTTTGTTTTTCTGTGGCAGAAGAAAAAATAACATTTTATAGCACTGAGTTCTCATTGTACTTTTTGTTACACTTGTGAATTCTGCCTGATAGAAAGAAACTTAAAACTCTACAACATTATTTTTTCTGCATTAGTGTGTCAAGTATCACTGTAAATTTCTTCTAGAAATCGGAGTATTAGATCTACTATTTCTAGCCAGTAATATGGCATTTTATTCATTATGTCATTTTCTGGCATGCTAGTCAATATTTGTGGGCAGTTTTTCCTGTTGATGCGTCTTACATTTGTCTGGTTTCTTTGTTTGAAGTCTCAATAATTAAGATCTAATTTCCAACTTTCTTGAAAAGGATCTCTAAGCCATAGAGCACCTATGAGCAAGGTGTTTTTTATTTGTTAAGTGCTGAGTGTCTGCAAAAACACTTTTTGCCCACATGCTCGGTTCTTTTTGTTTTCTGTTACGGATGTGATCCATAAAAGTTGCTTCAAACAGGAGCAGAGCAGTAAAATACCAAAGTTGATTAGAAAATAATACAGTCAATACTTCAGTAAAACCTTGCAGATTCAAGATGTTGTTTCTCTTGATCTGAGTATTACTTGAAATATCTGTTGCCTAAAATACTTTATAAACTTTGTACTAATAATTGACGGCTAAAAAATGATAGGTATGTGAAACCTGGTCAATGTATTTATTTTATGATGAAAAACTCTGAAGAATTACAGGTTGTTATTTGCAGTGCAGTAAAACAGTTCCCCTTTGACAGTTCTCATTCTTTTCCTCCCCAGAAAGCAACGGTGCATCATGGAATTTGAAGACTTTGAGAATTACTCTTATATCTATGACCTGTCTGAGGAAGATGAATCACCCCAGTCCTCCCTCAGCATTGCCCATATGATTTCCCTTTCCTTTTACAGCGTGGCATTTCTGCTGGGCGTGCCAGGTAATGCCATCGTCATCTGGTTTATGGGCTTTAAGTGGGATAAATCTGTCTCTACGCTCTGGTTCCTCAATCTGGCCATTGCAGATTTCATCTTTGTTCTCTTCTTGCCCCTTTATATTACCTACGTGGCAATGGGCTTCCACTGGCCTTTTGGGAAGTGGCTCTGCAAAATGAACTCATTCATTGCACTACTTAATATGTTTGCCAGCGTTTTCTTCCTGACATTCATCAGCCTTGACCGCTATATCCGCCTAGTCCATCCAGTCTTTTCCTATAAGTATCGGAATATAAGGAACACCCTCATTCTTAGTGGGATCATTTGGATCTCAGCTGCAGTTATCGGTGGCCCTGCTTTATACTTCAGAGACACAACTACAATTCTCAACAACATCACCCTTTGCTACAACAACTTTCACATGCATGACAGAGAACTCATTCTGCTGAGACACCACATTCTCATCTGGGTGAGACTTGCATTTGGTTACCTCTTTCCCCTCGTCACCATGGTCATTTGCTACTCACTGCTGATTGTCAAGGTGAAGAAGAGAACTGTCCTAACTTCCAGCAGGCTTTTCTGGACCATCATTGCAGTAGTCGTAGCTTTTTTTGTTTGCTGGACTCCGTATCACATATTCAGCATCGTGGAGCTGTCCGCTCACCATAATGAAAACTTGCATGGCTTATTGCAGGATGGCATCCCCCTCTCCACTGGCCTTGCTTTCATCAACAGTTGCCTTAACCCAATCCTCTATGTTCTGATTAGCAAGAAGTTCCAGGCCCAAGTCAAGACAACTGTCTCCGAAGTGCTAAAACTGGCGCTGTGGGAAGTGAGCCGCTCGGGGACCGTCAGCGAGCAGCTGTGGAGCTCGGACAACACCAACGCGCCTGCGCACTGTGAAACCGCGCAGTGAGCGCTCGTGTCACCGTCCCTCCCCAGAATAACTGGCAGGAGACTCGGAGATGTTCTCCTCTTCACGTCTGCCATCAGATGTGCATCTTTGCATACACGGTTTTATGTAAACAGCTGGCTGAGTTGTGCGTGCTGCTTTCCTTGGAAGGTTTTTACAGGACACATCATTTGGGTGTGGTGTGGTTGCAAAGAGCCTGAGCTGAAAGCTGACAACATAACTGGAACAGCTCTAATTGAGCTTTGGAACAGGAATGTGAATATTTCTGTTATTAATCCTGTTCTTTTTTTTTTTTCTTTTTGCAGTTCCATACCACCTTGATATATATAAAAAAAGAAAAAAAAAATCTCAACTAATAGTATTTCTTCTTGCCATGACTGACAATGCTCTAGATCTGGGCATCCTCATCCCATCCTGGCCATATGTCAGTGGGTTATCAGCCCTGAGTGTCTAGCGCTGCTTAGAGAAGGAATATCCTGGTTGCATCCCATCTAAGTAAAGCAGTTAGCAGCTCCCCTTTCCAGTCAGAGAGGAATCCCAATATAGAGAATACAGAATTGTTCCCTTCTCTTGTTAAAAAAGAATGACACAGACATAAATCCTGATTTCTACCATTGCTCTTTGCCTTATCTAGTTGAGTGTAAGATGAAAATCACTGTGCTTGCTGCTCAGCTTACACTCCGTGTGTTCTTCTTACTAGTTGAGTGTACAATACTAAGGAGATTTCATATACATATTTGACTCCTTTGAAAAAGGAGCAGAATTACTAGAAATGTTTTTTGAGAAGCTGAAGGTCCCCTGAGCACACACACACAGACATACTTTCTCCAGGCTTCAGGTTTAAAGATGTCCATGGCAATCAGTTGCTTTTTTTTTTAATTTTTTTTTTTTTTATTTTTCAGTGAGAGCTATAGAAAGGTTAAGAAGTAATTTAACATTTTCTTCACCTGAATGCAAACTTTTAAAAAACAGATACAGTGAATTCAGCAGTTCTGTTAAAAACATGCAGCGAAATTTGAACTCCTTTGCCAAACTGAGAGGCAGGATCATGTAGCTGGGAAATAACACTCCACCAAGAGAGAGGCAACAGTCCCAATGAAGTTATTTCCACTCCAGCTTGTTCCTTGCTGTAGAATCACATGGCCGTATATGTGTGCGAAGTAGAGTGGACCAGTATCTGAGGCAAAACCACTGAATTAAGTTGAATGTGAGATAAAAGATCATTAAAAGTAGGGGCATGAAAAATTGTGTGAATTTGACCAGTGTTTCCTTTGTTTTGGCCATGGAGGGTGGAAGAAAACTGCCTTTCAGATGACCTACCTACCAAGTTTCTATGGCCTGGCAATCTATACTTATTTCCAATATAAATATTACTTATATGTAAATACATTTCATACAAAAGCAAATATTTATGCATATGCACACACACACGAGTGCATCTGTATAGTGGTGATTGTACAAACAGAAACAGTCTGACTGTGGTCGGTAACTATTCCTTTGGTTTGAAGGTTGGAGAGTTAAAGCAGGATCAGTGGAAGTTCAGTGTGTTTAACTTTGGGCTGGAAAATTGGTAGGCAGCAGTCTTTCCTCTGAGTCACTCAGTGCCTGGTACAGAGTGACTCATGATTATTTTTTGGCACCACACTACTCAATATGCCTTAAATCAAACATTTTGCATTTCTTCTTCACGTATCCTCTGATATCTTTCTCAGAATGATGTGTTATTGCTATGCTCCTGACCATACTCCAGGTGGAGTAATAAAATGTTTTTGTTTCCCGAGAGTGTTCGTTTGCTTTTGTCAGCAGCAGCATGGGGTAACTGTATTCTTAGAAAAACTCCTTTGCAAAGGTTTTGCAAGATGAAAGAATCTCTGTCCTTTCTCTGCTTCAGGAAGTAAGATTTATTTTAGTTTTAACCCTGCATGGCAGCTACATGAGCGTGAATATTGATATATATATAGTAAAGAATTTGATTTTGAAATGTGCTTTGTCCTATATAAATTAGCAGATGTTACCTCAATGTTTTACTGGGTCAGTACTTCAAAATGCTCTATTGATAAGAACTATGCTCTTTTTTAACAGCCATGTGTGAATCACTAAAAGCAAGTTACATGATTAGTAGAAGCAACAGCTATAGAACAGACAAAGGAGCCTGCAGTAAAGTAATTGTGCGCAGGATAGAGCTGGTCTCTTAGTTGTTAAGAGCTTATGGAATGCAGGGATAGAGCCTGTAATTACTCTTTCAGTTCTTTAATCTTGCTTTAAACCTCTGGCAGGCAGGGTTTTTTTCCCCTTTCCTTTTTTTCTCTAAAATGGATTACAAAACAAAGTCTTTACATAACCTGAAGCTGGCAGACCCTTAGACAAAGAGAAACAGGACCTGCTGTACCAGAAAGCACACGCAGCTGCTGAGCAAAGCCCAGAACAGGGAGTTAGGCTACGCAGCTCCGAGCACCTCCGTGCCAGCAGCCAACGTGGCACAGCACAAGCTGCCCTTTCAGTCACAGCAGTTCTGTAGCACCACATGACAACGACCTAGAAACATGAATTTGTCTGGAAGCTCTACATTGCTCTGGGGGTTATTTAGCATTAATTTTTGGAAAACAGTTCAGTTCTGGGGGATTCTTTCATCCTTAAAAGGACAAAAAACAAATCTGAAACCATCTGCACCCATGTAAGCAGGTCTTCATATGAGCTAAACCTAGTGTAACTATTGTGCACACCCTTACACTTTTGCATTTAATTTTATACCAGAGCATAATTCATCTTCAAATATAAAAGACTATCAATCTGTACTAGATCTTCCTTTCTTTAGCACATAATCAGCATAGTCAGTAAACTTCATAAGAGGCTAACAGCGCCTAAAAAAGCTGCCTTGTGGAAGGCACAGACTGCCCCCTAGGTGTCTTTAACTTAAAAGCATCTTCTAAGTAGGACAAGTTACTCCAAACATAACCAGTGCTTCCCTGTGCTTTGAGATGCACCAAGACCTTGAAACAGGAACAGTTGTCACAAAAGCTACCACTAGTCTTAGTGCAGTTTAGCATAGAAAAGATTTTAATGACCATTATCCCAATATCAGAACCTGTGGCAGTGAGGAAGGCTCAATTACCAGTACAATTCCAGTGCAAAATATAACACCTCAGGAAAAAGGAGCTCAAAGTCTAAATAGATCATGCAATGTTCCCACAGCAGCCTTGGGCCACATAAAATGTGAAGTTGAAAGCTGTTTTTCTTTAGCACACACTACAGCTCCTCCATGTTGCCTTTAACTTGGCTTTTTTCATATTCAGTAAAGATGACAAAAATCTGGCTTTCAACAAGTGACACAAACATTTGGTCACCACCCTTAAACAGAAGGTGTTAAAACTTCTATACAGTAAGTTACTTGCACTTGTCCTGTGCTTTTTCCTTTAAAACCACCCCTCTTTCCAAATTGTAAAGAATATCCCAAGGATGACACCCCATGTAACAAAGGGCATTCCAAGATTTTTAAAAAGCTGTACTGGTGGTAAGTACAAGCTTTTTCTGATTTCTTTGATCACAGATTTGGTACTACAATGGGTGATAGGGCATGGAGCAGCCCTGAAACTCATGATTAATTTGTTCTATTTACCCAGCAGCCAATTTTGACATTAAAGAGATCAATCTAACATTGCATTAACCAGAGACACAGCTCTATTTTTGCTATTACATTTATTCTAGATATAGCAAGACTTAAATTTTATTGAAAGCAGCTACATCCATTGATTGTACATAATCTTCAAAAGCTGTTATTCTTTCTTCCAGCATATCTGTTCCAACTTTGTCATCTTCAACAACACACTGAATCTGAAGCTTTTTGATACCATAGCCAACTGGTACTAGCTTGGCTGTCAAAAAAAGAAAGAAAACATTTAATACACCCTGGTTTGTGAAATCTCTTTAAAAGTGCATAGATTAAATAATCACCCTTCTTTGAACCTTAAGATAGCTGCTAATACTATTTTTGAAACTGTGCTACATGCATCCCTCTCCCTGCTTTGAAGTTTTCTCCTACTTACACGATCCCCAGACCAAGCCATCTACTTGAATGCTTCGAACACACTCCTCTAGTTTGGCCATGTCTGTCTCATCATCCCAAGGTTTCACATCAAGCAAGATTGATGACTTTGCAACAACAGCTGGTTCTAGGGGAAACAAAAAAGAGAAGAAAAGCACTCTAAATTGTCAGGAATTAAAAACAATTCTTAATATATGCTTACATATATACATTTGCACTGAAGATATTTAGAAGTATTACCTAAAGATAAAATATTCTTAAAGTTTTAAAGTATTTAAATACTTATGATCCCAGAAACTATTCACAAGAAAGCACACTTTAAACAGCTGACACTGTTAGTTACAGAGAAAGTCTTCCCCAGAAGATACATGACCTGAGGAGTTCAGTACGACGTAACAGTTTATCTTCCACAGCTGGAATCCTGCAACTGCTACAGTGCTGAACAGTTCCAGACCAGTAGCTGTGGAGTCTCTGCTTTCATTCTCAACTTGTGGCCAGCCTTCTTGCAGGCAAAGAACAGAGATCCTAGTACTGGCGCATTTTATACCAGCTTCACATGCATTTTGCTCAAAGAAAAACCTGTGACCATCTCTTTTGCAGGCAAGGTTTGGCCTCTTGGTGCAGCAAATTAAAGCTAATTAGTTCTGTTATTCCAGTCAAGTAAAGTTTATCTATTACAGATAACAAATCTGCTTTCTGACCCTCCTGTTCAAGCACGTGGTAACAAAAAGTTCTTAGCAGACATACTTTTGGATTTCTTAGACTCATACTGTGCCAGGCGTTCTTCCCTTAGCTTCTTTGCTTCCTCACTTTCCTGAAAGAAAAAGCCAAAGTCAAAGGAAGGCTCCAAGCACTTACATCTTTAAAGCACCATAAATCTGACTGGCATCTAGTCAGGCAAAAACAAATCATCACAACTGTCAGCCGAAAGATGGTGATTTTTTGTTTTATTCATCATG
>JAUBNY010001169.1:663556-673628 GCA_032275445.1 Crypturellus soui
CAGCCAGTTCCAACAGCATGAGTGTTTGGGGCAAGGAGGAGAAAATTCTACAAGAATTCTACCTTGAATCTCCCGAGACTTGCAGAAAGCAGGCACGATGGCAGAAGACACTTTTGGCAGACAGACAGTGATCCTCTGCCACCAGGCAGTTCTGTGGCTGTCTGGGCAGCTTTCCTTAGGGGATGCTTCTGTTTGCTCTGATGTTTTTACCATTTCCTGCAAAAGAGCCTCCCGTGCAGGCCTGCTGCGAGGTCCTGCAGGGGTGAAGCATTAACTGAAAACCAGGTTTGGGCTGGTGTGCTGATCACATCATCTCACGGGGTCTCTCTGGTCCCTTGGGTGATGTTTAGAAAACCGTGGGCAGTTGGAAAGGGATATTTGGGCTGTTCCTCTTAATTTTGGTGTTGCCTTCCTCTCCACATTCTTCATTACTCTTTTTTTTTGTTGTTGTTGTTATTTTTTTTTTCTTCTTCTCCATTCTCAGATACATCTCCAGTGTAAGTAATGCCAACCAGTAAGTCTTCTGTGGCTTGGTCCTGAGCGAACCTGGCTGTAAAACGAGGAGGAGGAGATCTCGCTGCAATTCATAACATACATTCTGGATGCTAGAGCGACAGTGCGATAGATCAGAGTGTTTCTGAGCTCAGTGAGCAGGACGATGCTTCGCAGCACGCTGATGTGTCGTGGACTGGCCGTTGAGGTACCACATTGGTCGTGGGAGTGCACTCGGGAGCAGTGACTTTCTCAAGAGTTACCTTCTCACAGGTTCCTCTTGCTTGGAGAAGCAGAAAATCACCTAGAAAACTTTAACATATTTCCTTTCCTTCTTTAAATACCTGCCTGATACTTGCCCAATTACAGGTAAGGGTGTTTGGTGGAAAGACCCACACTTGTATTTCCTAAATTTAAACCTGGGCCTTCAGAGAGGTCTGCTCCCAAGCGACCTTAACTCTGATAAAATTTTGATTCGGTCTTTAAAAGGATTTGCGAGGGAGGGAGGAACTGACCAAAAGCAAAGCAAGCGCCTTGGAACCACGTTCTCACTCACGTCTTCAGCCATTCAGACAAAAGTCGTGACGGGGCTTGGGGAGCCTTTCCCTCTGCTTGTCTTGTGGGTGCAGGATTGCTTGCTTTTCCCTGTTTTCTCTGCGTTTGCATCCTCATTTTCTGGCTCTTGTGGAAGAAGGCAGATAGCGGGAGCATGAAGGAGGCGGCGGGCTTGGCTGCAGGTTGGCAGCAGTAGTTGGAGGAAGCTTTCTTTCCCTGGCTCCTTGAGGTGTTGCCGTTACATCTAGTCTTCCCTGGCTCGTAGAATGCAGTTGAGAAGTGAACGGGATGAAATCTAGGCTTTTGACTTAAAAAAATGTATATACTCAATGTAGAAAAAAAGCGCATTCTCCGTACTCGTCCCCTTTGCTAGCCCCCCAAACACACGCACAGCGAGACAGCGACGGCGTTCGGGTGCGCGAGCCGTCTGCCCGGGCTGATCTTGGTCCAGAAGTGCTCATATTTTACCCACTTTCTGTCTTGGTGAGCGGGGGCCCCCCCAAAGCGAGCGCCACGTAGGTGATGCTCTCAGACAGCCGCTGCAGAACCTTAACTTGGTGCACGTTGCTCCGGAGACTGCTGTGCCATTTGCTTCTCCTTTGGGCTGGACGGATTTACCCCGAAATCGCTCTCTAACCCGCGTCTTAAACAGCACAGGTGGCTCCGGTGAAAACGGATCCGTTCCGAAGTGACGGGCAGTCGGATTCTCACGCAAAATATCTCCATCCTGCTAGAAGGGTTGAACCAGTTTCTCTGAACAGTGATGACCGTCACTGTACAGTTTTGGGTATGTCTCAGGGATTCCTTGTGGAAATAAGGGCAGTTAACAAAAAAAAAAAAAAAGTTAAAAAAAAAAAAAAAGTAAATAGTTTTAAAAGTAAATAATAATTTAAGGTAGAGCGTCATCTAAGTGAGAGCGCAAGAAAGAGAAATCTTTGCTCAGTTTTATAGTCCACCGTGTCTGGCTTAGGGACTCTTTCTCTTCTCGGGGCTCTCATCTCAAGTTCAACGTACAGAATCTTTTTTCATCGCGCTCAGCTTTAAACTTTTA
Organism: Crypturellus soui; assembly: GCA_032275445.1. NCBI lineage: Eukaryota > Metazoa > Chordata > Aves > Tinamiformes > Tinamidae > Crypturellus > Crypturellus soui. Next base: position 665,655 of record JAUBNY010001169.1, read on the forward strand.
TTTAAAGATACCCTTCCCCAATGAGCTTTCAGAATACTTATTGTAGATTTTAAGAGAAATGGTATATTAATTTATGCTATTAACATCACCTCATAAATTATAAGTTTTATACTAAAGCTGTATTGAGTGTAATGAATTATGTTGCATATGTGTTTTTAATAGCTATAAAATTATATACAAGCTTTTTTTTTGGAAAAACAAACTAGTGAAGCACCTTTTTACACTGGATCTTTGCCGTGTCAAGGTGTACAGCTATTCTTTGCTACCTTGCAGATATCTATATCTATATCTATATATAGATATATATATATAAATAAAATAAAATGGTATCCTGTATCAACAAAGCATAGAACTCTTTTTAACCCTTATATTGCTGTTCCTATAACTCTTTTAATTTTGAGTGTTACATTCTGCAATAATTTATCTGTGGTTTGTACCTATGATTAGGAATTTAGTTACAGGGTAAATAGATCAAATTAAAAATCCAACTACTGTAGCTGGAAGTTGTGAACCAAGTTTGTAAGACCTATTCTTTTTAAAATGTATTTATTTCCAGTTAGCTCTGTGAGTTGGAATTTGAAAAGTCGGAACATTAGGAATCTACAGTGTCTTATTCAGGAATTTTTCCCCTCCTTTCCTCACAAAGGAATTCCCACTGTGACTTATAAATAGAATTAGACTGCTTGTGTGCATGTATGTATTATATATACACACAAAAAATATGCATTGGGGGGGATGTATGTGCGATACGAATGTGTATATTGTATGTAGGTCATAGTTTTGTAAAAAGAAAAGTAGTTGAGAGGTGATGGAATGTATTGTAGAAATGTGATTATTTAGTAGGGGGTTATTATGTCCTCACTGTTGTATAAATAACTCAAACTCTCTACTACATAATCTTCTGTTATAAGGCTAACTCTGATATCATGTCAATTTTATTCTTTTTTTTCCAAATGAGTTGCATTGAGCCCTGTTCAAAATGTCATGAAAATACCAAGCTCCCAAGACAGCCTTTAAAATAAAATAAACGGGGGGCTGGAGGAGACGGGCGAAATGAGTCTGGTTCTCAGGAGAAATTGAAGTGGGAAGAGCTGTGTTTGGTGGAGTGGTGAGACATGGGAATTGCTGTATCCCTGCAAATTAATACCTGAATCTCCAGTGGTCGGCCTGATTTAGAAAATGTTGATAACCGGTTATATTCGTGTTTCCCAATTAGGTTGTAAGGGGCTTTGTTTATGAACTGATCCCCACTCTGTAAAAGGATCTTATTTTCGAAGTAGATTCTTTTCTTTCCTGAGGGTTTTTGTGTATGTATTAATTTTGCCCCCAAATTGCCGTTGTGGGATTGCAGAACAATATGTACTTTTGATCCAGGGAGTTTCACTTGTGCTGTGAAACTCTGCATTGAATTATGGCCACTTAATTTTTCTCATAATGGGAGAAGGAAGCTCTTTCTTCATGGGAGTTCTCACTGGCAACTGTGAGAAATTGGAAACACTCTTACAGATTCCCTTACTCCGTGTTCATCTGTTTCAACATTTAGGCTGGAGAAAATAAAATCCTAAATATTTTAGATATCTATATACACACCATTATTACTTTTAATCATGATCATCCTGGTGACTTTCAGATCTGTTTAGGAAAACAGAATTTCCAGTATTGCACAGATATTTTACCTTTTTGAAGGCTTTTTTTTTAAGCAGTTGCAAATTTTTTGAGTTTATTTCTACATCTCTCTCTCCTTCCCAGTCTGTTGGTACCCCCAGCCATTCCCCCACGCAAATCCCACCTTGCACATCCACATACCAGTGAAAGGGCAGGGAGGTGGAAGTTGTCAGAGGCCTTTCCTTCTTGTTATTTGGTGGTAATGGGAGTTATCAGTGTGATTCTTTATGCCTTTATGGGGAAGAATAGACCCGTTTTTGTGTATACCTGTACAGAGAGATATATCTGTATATGAGATGTTGGTAGCACTTTGCTGAATGTGGAATTGCCCTCATGATGTACAATAAATACATATGAATGCAATCAATCTAAATCTATATATACATGCGTACAGATGTATAGATGGAATATACCTACTGTCACACACGTGTACATTAGCTGTAACATGAAATAAGTGTGTGAGCTAAAGAGAAAGAATATCCACAATAACTTACGTGTGACAGGTAAGCGCTTGTGCCAAACAAGGTTGTTTTAATTCCTCTGAGGGGCTTGCGTGACCTCAGTGATTGATCTGAGCTTGGTCACCATTGATCCTTGTTACCTCGGCCCTCCAAGTGGAGTTTCCTTGGAATTTTTGCCTCTGTTGATTCTCTCAGTACTCGTTGAGGCCTCTTGCAATGCCGACCTCTTCTGCTCCCCTGCCCCACTGCCTCCATTTCAGCCCCGCTCGCCCCGTAAGCAGCTTTCATGGCCCAATCCAGCTGCTCCTACGCACTGCTAAAAACCCCTTGGAGACTCTGGTGGCAGCTGAATTGGGCCCCGAGCACTCGCTTGAGCTTGCTCAGGATTTTCCAGGTACGCTTGGCTGTGACTGTGCTTGAGGCTTCTGTTTGTTCTTTAATAAAGTGATGCAAAGCTTCCTAGCACGTTAAAAAGCTCGCTCGGCATCGTGTTTGAGAGGTAAATATCCAAAATGAGAAGAGCCGGCTCCCTGGAAAAGTCCTTTCGGCGCCAGGGAGAAGCAGGACTCTCTCATAGGTGTTTGCACGGGGAGAGCAGGGAGCAGAGCGCAGGCTCGTGCTCGGCTCCGGGTAGTGCTCTCCTTACCAAGTGCATCAGGAGAAACGCTGCTCCTGCCACGTTAGACTTGAGCAGATACTAAAACGAGGCATGAGTAAGAGCTGCCCTTTAAATGCGTTTTCAAGCGAGCTGCAGAGTTGACCATTAACCTGCTGGTGCTTTGCATCCTAGCACGCCCAGAGCCAAAAGCCTGTGCGAGGAGGTGGTGCTTTTGAGTCTCTCCCGTTTCCCGGCTCATTGGGGCTTTTCCGCGTCCTGTTAGCAGAAAGCAGCTGTCGGCAGGCTGCTCCGTGGCGCTTCGGCGCTGCCGAAGCTCCTGCTAACTCGTGCTCGGGTTCCACCGGGGAACGCTGCTCCCATTCTGTCACCGAGCCTCGCGCGCGGATGCGGCACCGCTTCTCTTGGCCGCCGTTCAGCCACGGGCTCTCGTCTTCCCTGCGCTTCTGCGAGGAGAAGGGGGCCGACGTACGGCCCCATCTGAGCTTTCTCGTGCCATCGTCCTCGAGGTGGTGCGTACGATGCCTGTGTTTGGCCGTGCGTGTGGGTATGTCCGTGTCCTTGCGCGTGTGACCCGTGTTCATACGCGCACGTACCGCGCTGCTCCAGTTTGTGTATGTGGAGAACGTGCCCATCGACTCTCCCCTGATACATACTCACGCAGACGTATATTAAATATGTATATAGAGCGTAGACGTGCTGCATATACATGTGTGTATGTTACAAACCTTGGTTGGCAACTTTTTCACATTTTGCAAATTGCTATCTCTTATGGAATATTTTCACTGAATCTGCATTATACAGAAGAAATGGAGAAATGTGTTATCAAAGTTTTTATTTTAAAAAGGAGACTCTTCATTACCTACAGCTGTTTGTAATTATCTTTTGACTTTTTAACTAGGAGGGCAGTTATAAAGCGCAACAGACAACTCCTTACCCCCGCTGCCTGTTAGATGGGTGCAAGAAGGAAAGGGAAACACAAGTTTCTAAATCTGAATTTCCATCGGGATTTTGAGGCATGTTCTCCCCATCCTCCCTTTCGTCCAATTACAATTAATGATTCATCGTTTCTTGCACACATTCTTTCCCTCGTTACTTTACCTTCGTAAATCATTGCTCACCCCCTGCATTTAGCAGCGCTGATCTCACTGGGAAGATTTTTGTGTTCTTTGCCATTTCAGGAGAGAATTTAGCTCATCCCTGTTACGGTTTCACATTCTAGCATGTTTTTCGGAGGACGGATTGTTGCGTGGAGCTGCTTGCAACAAGCCTTCGTACTTATTTAACATGAGAAGCCTTCACTGGAATCTATTGTCTGTTTCCAAAGAGTTTCTGCGACGGTTTTTCCTCCCCCAAATCACGTTAAGTCGTTCCCTTCTGACCCGATGCCTGGGCTTTTGGGGGGTTTTTATTCCCGTTCCTGTTTCTCAGTCCCCCCAGCAGCGTGTTTTAGCCGCAGCTGGAGCAGAGCAGATGCCACCAGCCCCACCAGCAGCCCCCGCGCGGTTGGCCGCCCGTCTCCCCATCCTAGACGTAGCGAGGAGAGGGCGGACGGACGATCCCACGCGTGCGCAGGGAGCGACCCCCTTTCCCAGGCTGTCTCCGAGGTTTGTGTTTGGTGGCATTTTTAGCGGCAGCTTGGTCGCACCTTGATATCAGAAGCAGCCTTGTAGCACGGGGCCCCGCGCGGCCGCCGGCGTCCGGACGCGCGCGGGTTGCAGTGGGAAAGCGGAGGTGAGGCGGCGCCTTCGGAGCCAGGGAACCGTAGCCGCCCGCGAAGCACCTGCATGGTAGCAAGGATTAGCAGTCTCCTACACCCCTTCCTTGTCCCCGCGCATCCCCGACACACGTGTCCAACCCACCGCACACTGGGAAAACCGAGCGACTTGGCGACAGCGAAATCCGCTCAGCGACGGCTTAGAGGGAACCTGCAGACGGGCCCCGCCGCCTCCTGCCCCGTGCCCGGAGCATCCCGGAGCGCCGGAGCATCCCGGAGCGCCTCCGCGCACCATTCCAGGGGCAGGGAGCAAAGCTGCCGGTTGTGCTCTCCCTTTGCATAGGAAAAAGCTGGCTCACATGTTCCTCATGACTTCTCAATGAATGTACTGTATTACCATTTAAAAAAAAAAAAAACCACAAAAAAAAGCAAACAAAAAGAAAGCAAACAAAAAAAAAAATCAATGAGATGATGATAAATTGGTCTCCTTTTGTTATCTGGTCCTTGTTTAATTTGTTTAAGGGTTTTTGTATACAAAGGTTTACATTTTTATGTATATTTTTCTTGTGTAAAAACTGATGTAATATGTGTATAAAACACTGTATGTATTATCTGTATATAGTGTGACAAAATGATTTTCTTTCTTTCTTTTGGATGTATTAATAAATCTTGCTGTGAAGTAGCTGCGTTTGCAATGGTGAGACCCTCCTTCCCAAGCCGCCTGGCGAAGTCCAAGATGTTGCCTAGGCTGGATCTCTCTCTCATTTTTTCCTTTTTCTTCTTCTTTTCTTTTTTTTTTTTTTCCTTTTAATACGATCTCTAAGTACAGTTATTAATCTATCCTTTGCTCTGATAACTGCACAGGCTGCCTGTGCTCCTGCTTGTTGCACGGGGCTTTCTAATAACCCCAGCTAATTAGTTTTGCAAGCAGATTGGGGCCCTCGGCCTCTCTCGTGGCTCTGTTTAGCGCTTCCAGCTCTGCGTCGCTGGCCGGGAGAGCAGATCCTCTTCCCGGTGCTGGAAATGCACTTTGAGGAGTATGGAAAATAATCTTGGCCTTCATGTTGTGATGTTTTCCACGGTTTGGGATATCCAGCCCCGCTTGGCAAGGCGGTGAGTAGCAGCTTGGTGTCGGTCTGAGGACTGGCAGGTGCCTTTCCCACCCATGCGAGCGTTCGGTCAGCAGAGCCCTTGGCTGTGTCTGACAGCGCTTGTCTCTCTCCGCCCCAAACAGTTTAATGTCTTGTTTAATAAAGCAGATTTTTTTTTTTTCTCTTTTAACCAGCACTTGTTCAGCGGAGCCAGCCAGGTACCTCCGTTATTAAGCTCTTGTCCCCCCTCTTCCCTTGAGTCCCGCTGTTTAACACAGGTTTTGATTTTTTTTTTTCCTTCTTTTTCACCCAAGGTTTTGCTCATTCCATACGATATTGCGGTCATGTCTTCTCCCTCTTCTTTCCCTTCAGACTGCAAGTAAAATGTTGCTGAGGAGCCTCTGGTAAGCAAAGCCCCTGTCATTCAGCCTCGCTTTCCCCCTGCCTCCTGTTTTTCCCCCCGGCTCTTGGGAGGCAGTTTTGCCGAAGGCGATGGAAGGGACACGCAGAGCAGAGAAGCATCAGCTTCTTCCACCCCGAGTGCTGAGTTATCCCAGTGCTGTGAAACCAACGCGTCCCCTTTTATTTCTCGTTTTCGGCATTGCTCTGTTCATTTTCCTTGCAAGCTTTTAGGCTAAGGTAAGTGTTCAGGTTTTCCCTTTGCTCCGAGAAATGCCTCGGTGAAGGGAAGTCTTACCGTGCAAGGCCCATGCTGCAAAACAGCTCTTGGTGGTGGAAAACGAAGCTTTTCTACCTGCGAGCAGGGGATGAGCTAATGATTGACCCGGGGCTCGTACTTTGCCCCCTGGGGTACCCGAGTCTCTGGCGCGCTCGCCATGGCCTGGCCACCCGGATCCGTGCGCGAGGGGCCGTCCTCGGTGCTGGGGCTGCAGGCGGAGCAGGAGGTGCCGCAGGGATGGAGGGACCTGCCCGGGAGCAGCCGCGTCCCGGCGCCCGTCCCGCTCCCGCGCGGCAGCTCCGGCTCCGCCGCGGGGCCGCTGGTCCCTGCCCAAGGCAGGGGCTGTGTGCACCGCCGCCCGCCGAGCGGGGAGATAAGGGAACGCGGCGCGGGGGGCGATATCTTTATTACTTTCTTTTCACGAGGGGAGGTTCTCGCCCGCTCTTCATTTCCGCCCGCGTTTCCGTTCCGCGTTCCCGCTCGCGCCGGGAACGCCGGGTGCCCGCAGCGGGGCCGACGCCGCGTCCGGGCCCCTTCCAGCCTCGCGAAACCACCTTTATTCTGGCGCCTTTATCCCTAGTCACCTGCGCCGCTTCATTTCCTAAGGAGGCGGCGGTGCCTCGGTGATGCCCGCGCGAGGTGGGTCCGACCGTCCCGCCGGGCTCTTCCACGAGGCGATGATTCGGCATATCCCATTTCCAGTGCCGAGGAGATACGTTTCCTTCACTTTAGCTCGTTACTCTTTAGGAAATTGCTTTTCTTCAATTGTCCTGACAGGCGGGATTGTGGCAGCGCGTCGGGAGAAGTCGACGTTACGCCAACACGAGGCCCCATTTCTGCTGATGGAAACCTCATATTGGGGGGCGGATCTTCCCTGTGTGGGTTTCAGAACCCCGTTTTTTCAGCCGGTCCCCAGCTAGCGACAGCAGCCGAGGTGCATTTCCCCGCTGGGGATCGGAGACTCCTGTTCTCGCTGCTCCGTCCTCTCCGCCACGCTGAACACGCGTCTCATTCTCAGGTGTAATGAACCTCTCTAAGCGCCTCGTCTCCTCCTCGGCTTCGAAAGGCTTTTGGCGTTTTCCCAGGCTGATTGCACAGACGCGTCGCTAGATGAGATTGCTTTTTTCCTCCCTTTGGGCAGGAAAGCTCCTGCTGGGTATTTATCACCCCGGCGCTCGAGAGAGAGCACGGACCCCCCCAGCATCACTTGCAGCGTTAGCTGGTCTCAAGGCAGGGGGTTTTGTGCCCTTTTTGGGGACGTGCAACTGCCCCTGTCCCGCTCTACCAGCAGCTCCAGCAGCTCTGTCCAGCGTGGGGACTCTGCTCTCTGTTTATTTCATTTTCTGCAGTTCAGTCCTGTTTTCTGGAGCTGTTTTGGTACTTTTGACAGCAGCCCTCCAAGCTACAGGCGCCTGCTCCTGCTGACAACCCCGTTACCTGCAGATAAACCACCAAAGCCACCAAATTGTGGAGGAAATTAGTGGCCCCTGCGAACTGTGTGCACCTGAGCAGCGCGCTGCTTCGTTTGCAGGTCCCATCAGGTGTTTTGGCGCTGGAGGCCGGGGTCCTCGTGAACATCTGGCGTTTGCTCAGCAGAGCCCTCGGGCTGGAAGGCAGCGAGTTGCTGCGGATCTGCACACGGAGATGGGAAGGGCCCAGGTCAGGTAGCAGCTCGGAGCAGGGTCACGCCAGGCCTCAAGGAAACACAAAACGCACCTTTGGGATTGGGCTCCCATAGGAAACCC
>JAUBNY010001169.1:884372-897354 GCA_032275445.1 Crypturellus soui
TACTGGTAGGAGCACTGAATGATATTGGAAATAACTTATTGGAAAACATTAATTGGGAAAAATGACATTTTATTAAGTCTAATTCAGTTCTTGTCATTAAATTCTTGCATGAGATCCAGTCTTAACAATAAAAGATTTTAGCATCCAAGATGCGGATAGAGCACCTTACGAGTGCGCAATGGGGAACAGTTCCTGCTGTTACCAGAATCCCCACTTTATCTGCAGCTCCCTTGCAGACGAGGGTCCAGCCCACGCACAGTGCTTGGCATTCAGAGATGCCCTGGGGGACTGAGGACTTGGCCAGAAACACCAAAAATGTTTTTTTGAATGAATGACTGGCAGGTAAGGTATAGGCTGAGAGGAAGTTAAAAGTTAGATCAATATTTCTACAATGTGCAGGACTATTGGAGGGCCAAAGTGCACCTCACCCAGCAGCTTTCAGATCAGAGCCCCACTGCAGCTCTCTATCAACACCATTAAAGCTTCACTGATTCCATAACACATCTTTTAGAGGACTCACAATGATACTGCCAGACGATTCCAAGGGGTGCCAAAAATGTCTTTGTTGTCCATCAACTCCGACTTCCCATCTGCTCCCAAGGCCGTGTCTAGGGATCCCAAGCCACTCCATGGCCCCCCAAAGGCCGCTCCTAGCAGCACCCTGAGCATCCTCTACACACCCAGCACCCATTTGAGAACTAAGTGTTTTTTTCTCCTTTTTTCCTCAGATGTTTCTCTACCTACATTCACCTAACTTTTACTCAGGAAAACAAATCCACAGCTTCTCCTGTCAATTGAATCCACATGATTTGTATTTACTGAACAGCCAAGAAAACGAGGCTGGACTCTGAATGCTCATTATTCTGTCCAGATTTTTCCTTTTTCACTTTCATGTATGAAAAAGTGCAATTTATTTTTATGTTTTGCATTGCTCTGTGGACTGAAGTCTGATGCCATAAATACCCCTGTCTGAAAGAAAACCTATCAGGACACACACACACACACACTTATTGATCCTTCCTACAGTTCTTCAGATCAGTAGTTCTTAAATCCTTGAGGCAAATGAGCCATCGCCACCCCTAAAACATCTTGCTCACTATTATGCTTTCTCATCATAAAAACAAACAAACAAACAACAACAACAACAACAACAACAAAAAAAACCCCAAAACTGTTTTATGAATTAACTGTAAACTACTCATCAATGTGATGTTCTGGATTCTCTGAATTACTGTTCTCCCACAGAGTTTGAGTACTCTTTGAGTAACAAAGTTACCTATTGCCAATCACTTGTACTGTGCCTCTGAGGACTGACTTGGATCTTTCTACAGGCAGCATTTAAAGGGATTTCCTGCTCCGTGATGCTTTGGCAATGGCTGACTCTCCAGGACAAGCCAGCTCTGCCTTTCCTCCCTGTAACTCCAGAACTCCATAGAAATTACCTAGAAAATCTGCAGCTATTATTATGTATTATGCAGTTATTATTATTATACTGATGCAAATTATTAACACTTAAATTAAATGGAGGCTTCGCTGGAGTTTACAGACACGGCTTCTCAGTTGGCTTTGTGTAAAATCACTCCACGCGGTCACCGTGACACTCTACGAAATCACATTTTACAGACCACCCAGAGCCCACAGGTGTCCAGGGGAGTGTATAGGGGAGCATAATTCAGCTACAAATTTCTTTTTCCCTCAAGTATTATGAGCATGTGCTTGGCTTGAAGGACAAGAGCACACTGACCGGGAGTGGCCAGGACAACCTCAAATTCTTAAAATTTGCAGGGAACTGGTACCTTGCTGAGCCAGGGGCAAGCAGGACAGCTTGTGTGGTTTGCCAGCAGAAATGGAAGCCAAGAGGAAAATAAGTGGTCATAAGTGCTTCTACATATATATTAGCCTATTTTCATACACTTAAGTTTCCTTTGTACGATGCCCTACAAGCCTGCCAATTTTTTAAATGATTAATCTACTTCTGATTAGCAAATTCAGGGAGTATTTCTAATCCTTGAACAAACTTTCTCAGGAAGTCCAAAATAAGCTAGTATCAGTATAATGCTTTTGTATAAAATCATTTATCTTGTAACAACTAAGGACATAAATCTAGGAGTTTGATAACAAATCATTGTACTCATTAAAGATATATATAAAATAAACATTTTGACAACATATATTTTGCACTCATCATTTGTTTTTTATCCAACCTTACGTGTTGGGGCAGCGAGCTAGAAACTGTTACTTAAACTGGAATTTGTGCCAGGAATCTAATTCACAACTTCTGAGTCAGCTCTCCCACCCTCTCTAGATCTTCATGCCTCCAAGTAACATAGTGTGCACTTACTCTAATTAACTGCTTTTTTAGTTGCTGTAAATTTCAGATAAAAAAAAAGGCAAGCCATAACTCACTCCTTTTAGCACAAAGGGAGACACACGCTACCTTTCCGCCTGTCCTGAGGACTGCAGGTCACAAACTGCTGAAGAGCAGCATCGTGGCGCCGGGGAGCAGCTGCGATGGGACGGCTCCCCTCAAACGCCGATTTATGAAAAGCTCCCGGGTCCGGCCGTTCCTGAGGAGAAAAAGCAGAGCCGGGTATTGTAACACAAACGGTGAATGTGCAACTATGCGCAGGATCGGTCATCACTGCATTATTACCCACTGGACCTTCCTTTCCAATGAGAAAGGTGAAAGCCATCTTCAAAATGACTACAGGCTATTGCTGAGGAAGAAATAAAATAATAACTAGTCAGCCGCAACCATTAAGAATAACGCACAAAAATGAAGACTGTGTTTTTTTCCCTGACCCACAACTGGCTTCATCCAAATCCTCCATCTGGGAGGGCAGCTTGTGACACTGTCAACACAAGAACACGGGCAATGCCAATGGGATTTTTCTGGCAGCCAGCTGGTTCCCTTCGCTCCGAGACTGGGCGCATATGTTCTCGTGCTCGCACAGCCGAGCAGCGCTGCGACGAAGGAGTTACACCAGCTCCCCAAAGCAGGGCTTCTGGCTAGCAGCTAAACCAGCTCCTGTCACACCTCTAGTCAGCTTTTCTTGGGAGAGCTCCCCCCTCACACACAGGCCACACCGCTTAATTTATTCTCCTGAGCAGTTGCTCTGAAAAGGGGGGAAAAAAAATGAAAAAAAAAATAAAAAAAAATATCACAGTTTCTAAAACTGGGACAGACCCAAAAAGACGTTTCTGTACTTGTTATTCAGAGAAAACAGAAAACCCACACAGGAGAATATTATGGCTAGTCTTCTGAATAACCTTTATAGTTTCTGTGGTTTTATATCTGTGTTTTTTTTTGAAGGCATCTCCAATTGGCTTCTATTTTTAAAGAGCATTTTCACTATGCCAGTGAATGTTTACAATATAAGTATATCATTCCTTAAATTGCATGCACAGTCACATCTATGGAAGAAATGCAGGCACAAGCCCACAGCACTCACTTGCACAGGGATGCAGGATGTTTAAGGCATTGGCAAGTGATGCCTGCAAACCAGTGCACAGAAATGGAGAATAGGATAAATCCTCCTTGCAAACTCCTTGATAATAAATAATAACAGTTTTGGCTAAAAAAATAATAAATAAATAAAAAAAAACAGCTAATCTCAGAACACAAACCAATTCTGAAAGTCTAATGGTGACTGTGGATGTAAATCTAGTCTTAGGGGACAGGTGACAGACACTACGTTCTCCCTTCTCCTCCGTACAGCGGAGTCCTGCGAAAAGGGTATTTTGAAGCCCTGTAACTAAGGGTCAGAGGAACAAACCCCGCACACAGTTCCTGATGATGCTTCTCTCTACTTTGAATTCTTCAGGCTCCTTAGGATTCCTCGTGCCAGGAGGCCCACGAGTGCTGCTCTCTCAGGTGCACTGCTGGCTAAATCAGGCCTTGCAGCAGCAAAGCTACTACTAAATTAAAGCCTCCTGGCCAGTGGGAAGGGGAGCACTGAATTAACAACAACAACAAATCTGCTTTCCCAGCTCTTTGATAAATGACACAATCGATATCCCAACAGCTGATCAGTAACTGGCATAATTAGAGTATTCAGCTTATAAAACTGTCATGCAAGAGCTCCATTAGTGTCCCGACCAATAAAAACAATAATGCATTTCTAAACGTACTCGGCTTCCACCAGGTTGAAATGCAGTACTCAGGAAGCTGCTTTGGGCAACGGAAAAAACGGGCAACATCCCATTTCTGCTACGGTCTGCAGACTCAAATGGAATTACAATTGAACCTCAGGACTATCATACAAAAATTAATTTCTGTCTAAAATGAATTTGATTCAATCAAGGCCTCATTATGCATTCTTCATACGGCATGAGTCAAGATTATTTACCTTTCATACATCTGGATAAAATACAAAACTATACAGTCAACTCAAATTAAAAAAAAAAAAAAACAAAAAGAATTTTTATATTTTTACTAGGTCGATCTGATATTCAACTGGAACACTTCTGCAAAATTTGGTTTTTAATACATGAAGAAAACTAGCACCAGTGAGCTCTGTTTGAAGGTAAGCTATCTTTCATCTGTCACAAGAATCCACAGTCAATGTAACACATACTTTTTGATTCTTCCTTGCAGCATAATGCTATGGCACATTGAAAAGAAAAGCAAAAATGTGTTTTCCTCTAATATATTCCAGAATTACTAATGAATATTTTTACATATTTTCCTGGCAAAACAGACTGCAGAGAGGCTTGTGCAAAGTATTCTCCTGACAAAGTTCGAGCAGAATGTTCAGCAAGTAATTTTCTTCTAAATATATTTCTCAATCAATCCATGATGGTGGTAAATCAAATAGAAATACAATCAGCGAAATGATGAGAGTTAACTATTTATACTGCAAGACACCTGCACAGCCTCGGCCATCTCTTCTATTTTGTGTGAATTCACCCACAAATGGAATTGTTCTCAGCACTTCAAAAGGTATAAGTAAGGCTTATTAAATAAAAAGCTTAAGGACATCTCTTAGAATTTTGTGCTGGGATTTATTACATTTTTTTTAATATCACATATCAATATGTGTTTTAAGGAACTGCACAGCTTTTGATATTCCAGTAAAATATTTATTTGAAGGTCAAAATTAAAACTGAGATTGTAGTAAGTGAAAGGCAGCAGACTGAGAGCTCATATATACAACAGAGCGAATGAGCACACACATGGGGAGGGAACAGGAGAGATGATAAAAACAAACCTTTTTGAAAACAAGTTGTGAAGGACACAGGTCAATTGATATGAGGTCTAGAAAACATGTAGAAATTTATTCTCTTCCTACCTTGCCCAAGCATGTTTTACGTTAACAAACAACTACCATGAAGGGACAGACTTCATCTGACCAGAGGAAGTAAAATATTAATTCTTTGAGGGTAAAAATGAACTGGAAGAAGCACACACAAAAATAACACCACTTTTTAGACATACTAATAAGAAAAAGGAAGAATAATGAAGTAAAATCCAGGCCACAGGTCATGACAACATATTAAACCAGAGAAATTTTCATCACCTGTGTCCTAACTATTCCCTGAGGAGGTGAGAGATGGTCAAAACTACCTCACCCCTTTATTAAATCTTTTCAGGACTATATTATTTTTCTTCTAGAGGAAAGTTGTAAGAACACCAAAATAAAGTAGGAGGCAACTTTCAGCGTAGCCTAAGTGGGAACAGAGAGCCCAGATGTGAAGCAGCAGCACTGTCAGTTCTGGCACAGGGAATTCAGCCGAGAAGTTTGGCAGAGTTTTGCCAAGAGGAGCTCGGTGACCAAGTCTTTGGCCACCACCTCCCGAATGCAGGCACAGCAGAACCAGAAAGGCATTTATCTCACAAATGTTTAGCACTTCACCTCTGCTTGGGCCTCCAGTCTCCGGAGAACTACGAGCTGGATCCTCCCACGAATGTTCCCCTCCATGGACATGGAGCGCCTCAGAGTCTCCATCGCTTCGTGATTCGACTTGCCCAGGAGCGACTCCCCATTGACTGCAACAAGCTGGTCATTTACTCGCAAACGACCATCCTGCAAGCAAAAAATAAAACAAGGAAAAGCGAGAAAAATTAGGCACTGGTGCTACATACAGGAAAGCCAGGTGCACACAACCAGACATTGCTTTTTAGAAAGTAAAAAACAAAAGACCACATAGTATCAGCTCATTCAGAAAGAAAGGAGGGGGGGAAAAAACAACAACAAAAAAATCTGTGTGCCCACTAATTGACCGATATTTTCTTCTATTCACAGTATACTGGGAAGGGTTCATAAGGCAATTGCACACATACACATACGTGCAGATGCTGCTGTTTTTTTTGCATATGCAATTTAATTTATACCAGTCCTAGAAAGGAGAAAACAGGAAAAGGAGCTTTCAGTTAGTGAAAAGGACCCCCTCACTATGGCTCTTAGTATCCACAGCAAACCCTGAATAAGCACCCAAGTATATTTTAAGTAAATTGTTATCTGCTATTACGATTAGGTAAGAAACAGAGCCCGCTCCAAAATTATTTTGTATTATACTACCCTCAGTAGTGTTTACCTTGTCACAATTACTGTGCCACCATATGGGCAAATGTTCTCAGTTCAGAATGGTCATTAAGACTTAAGCATCCAGATTTTAATTAATGCTGTTCATGTATTTTAACATCCAAACCTGCTGCCAATAACCAAATTGGGGTTGCGCCATCTCAAGTAGCCTGTGCTTTGAAAGGAGACATTTAGTTTCACTGCCAGAATTAGTTGACATTTGTGGCTGTAATAAAATTGTGCACACTGCTATTTTGTGATTTAGGAGTCCTATTGCTATTGTCATCATCATCCATGATGAATTTCTTCTCATATATACATGTGCCATGGACTTTTCTCTCTCTAACAAGAAAATAAAGTCTATCTAATTAAGAGATCCAAGTCTCTTTTAGAGCTTGTTAAATTCACTATTAGCAAATTATTATCAGACCTCGGCAGAAGAAAAAGGGGAAAGACTGAAGGAAAACAGTATAAAAAGGGCAATGGATACCAAAAAGCAGGAAAGAAACTTGGACAGAAAAGCACTATCTTGGTTAAAAAGAATTGGATTCAATCACAGGCTCATTACGTATTCTCCGTAAGGCGCTCGTCCGAACTGTTTACATATCTCATACATCCGAATAATCCAAAATATATATACTTTTCAATTTTCATTTTTTTCTGTCACTACGATGTTCAATTAACTCTCCTAGTGTGACTGCCAAGTCTAAGTGATCTGCGCTCAAGTGAGTTACAGCAGCTGTGACAAATCCCGTTTTCCTAAGTGATATTTTTAATGGAACTGGGTGCCATGCACATTACTGCAGCGGAGTACAAATAGCAAGAGGTGCCACAGTGCTGAGGAGCAGGAGCATGGACCTGAAAACCAAGCTCGGGCGGGAGGGGAAGGAGCACAGAGACACTGAACCGGAGGATGAGTCACTCGGCCAAGGGGGATTAAGAGAAAGGGAAGTTTTCTGGGAATGCAAACAGCCAAGCCACTTGGAAAGGAGGTTGCAAACCCTCCCACCCCTCTGCTCAGTGCTTTCTGCCAACATAAATTCACGCGGAGCCAAAGGCACTACGTTAACCCCACCCTCCTTCTACGTACAACATGATGCCATCAGACACGCTACAGCTGAGGGAGAGAAGAGTTAATGGTGTCGAACAGGGAGTTTTATTACTTGCACATGTTGCAATTCCTTTGTGCTCTATCAAAACTTGCTGAAATGAATGGAGCCATTCATGGCAGCAAGGGTTTGGAGCAAAGATGAGGTTATTTTTTGTAAGTCTCTGTAAAACTTTGAAATTTTTACAGTTCCTTATGTCCTCCTACTTAGGGCCTCATGGGCTCCTGGATTATTTTTTCCTTTCCACGGATAAACACCTATGAGTAAATATTTGTTAAAGTTTCTTAAAGAAGTAAATGCAAATACGTTTTCAAATGCATCTTAGCCTGACTCCATTCCTGAGCATGAAATAATCCTAAGGATAATGCTTATTTTTAATGAATCATTGCAGTTCAGGAACCTCTGAATTTGAGTTCTTTGAGTTTGCTTTGTCGTTCTTCCATATGAGAACTTTACATTTTAATAATGTCAGTTCTTAGAGATCTTCTTTGACCTCCCTCTCTTCTTTCCATCCTGCAACATACTCCACTTAAATGCAGAACTACCTCGCTATCTGTGCCACTCAGATACAGTGGGCTGGGACACACTGAGCACTGTTTGTTGCTGCACGTTTCGGGGTAGAAGTTACTTCACAGAAAAAGTACAAACTTTCTGCAGTTTTGGAGACTGAAAACACCAAAGTCTAAACAGCTTTCAAACACAGATTTGCACATCACTGGTGTTACGGCCTGGTTTAGACGACTGAACTGCAAGACAATCTGCTCAGCTCCAAACAAGCTAAATGTTGTTTTAACACATTTTCTCTTTCATCTCGGAAAGGTAGGCTTCTTTGTGGCTTCCGCACAGCAAAACAACATTTGGCATTTCAGCAGAAACACTGCAGAGATGCCATCTCCAGAACAGCGAGCGAGCTCCTCGCGACGGGGAGGCAACGCTCTGCCTCAGGGTCGGCTTGTGCTGGGGATCTGCGTGGGGAGGACCTTCCCCACCGCGGCCTCCGGACATGGGCCCCACGACGCCGCGACAAACAGGCCCACGCTGCCCCACGGGGCAGGGAGATGTTCAATTCCCATTTATCAGCTTCCTGATCACGAGGAAGGCATCGCTCCTGGAAAGTCAGGGTGTCTGTGGATGGGGCAAGCTGAACCCCCTGCGGCCGAGGGGCAGGATGATGCAGTTAACCCCAGCCCGATGTTTGGGCTCCTCACAGCAAAGGCTCTGCGTAATCACAGGTATCGAGCGTTCCGGTAACACCTTCCTCGGAGCTGAGGGAGACCGGACACACTTCACGAACTACAAAAGGAGATTAAGGAGGGATATGAACAGCCCTTTCTTCCACAGTCGGTGGAAGGACATATTTTAATCTCACAGTATCAGAATTCCCACTACAAATATTAAGGCCTAAGATTTCCATTTCCTTCACATTTTGTCAAATTTCTTACTGAGCTTTGCAAAGCTACGAACATGTTAAAGCTAAAGCAGTGGGTTAAAATTTATGAGGAAAAAGAAATAAAAGGAGAGAAATCACTAAAAAATGTCGGTCTCTTCAGAATGATAACAGACAACAGCAGCCAACCCAAATTACACACAATGCTTTCTCAAAAAAATTTAAAGTAAAAACAACTGGTGAAAGAACTTATGAAATTTGGTATATCAAAAATGTTTAGACAATATTAAATATTAGAAGGATCACATTTCCCTCAGCACTGAAGCAAAATGCATTGAACTGCCTGTTCTAGGTCATCTGCTAAAGACAGATGTCAGAGGTTGGGTTTTTATTTTGCTTCTGTCAGCATTGTAACAATATAAGAACAGATCTTAAGCTCCAAATGCAGAAGTGAGATACACTAAGCCAATTCTCCCATCCAAAAGGCAGCAAACATTAGGATTTCTCCATGTCAATCTTTCCCAAGAACATTTGGTACACTGAAAAGCAAACAGACATCCTAAATAGGATTTAGGATCATCCTAGATCCTAAATACTTGTTACCAGAGACAGTTACAATGAAGAACTTGGAAACATGCTCTGAGCAACTACGAAATAGGGGAGAAAAAAGGTCTTTGGATTTAAAAAACGGCTACAAGAGAGCTTTTAAAATAAGGGCAATAAGCACAGATTTAAATATATATGATGCTTTTAACACGATAGAAGAAACGTTATTAATGTTAACCCCCACCGATTGTTTCGTGCCTCACAGAGGTCATTAAGCAGCAGGCAGGCGGCTATTTTCCATGCATCTGCCCCAGCAGCCATGATGCTGAAGACATTTTTCAAGATGCATCAAGCAGAGAGGATGTGAGATTCTCCTGAACGTAGGTTAGAGCCTCAGCTACTTTTCTGTCCTCAGGGGCCTACACTCAGTACCCTCACCAACGAGGGCTGCATAGGAAGAGAGCTATGACACAGGTCACAGGACTGAAGTTATCACAAGGCAAAATTATCTTTGGCTGAACACAGCAGTTGCCCATTTATAAAAGTGCAGGCACCAACTAGTCTGGCGGCCGCTCAGGCCAAACGAAACAAACGGAGAGGATGAAGCGGCAAGGAGCAGGGCTGCGGAGGGCTGTCCCACCGCTGGGCGTCTCTGAGCACCGAGGGCAGCCTCCTTCTCAGGGTAAAACCTGTTGCACGAGGCAGCAGACACGCAGGTAAACTGAGTTTATGCAGCCCTAATTCGGCCAGCTGAGCTCTTAGCCCATTTCTGATACGTACCAAGCAGATGAGTTTAGTCTTTTGAGGAAAACCGAGCTTTGAAATTACTGCGAGACTGGGACAAGTAAATAGGAGCAGGGAAGTATTAAACACTCGCATCAAAGCTAAAGTCTTGATTATTGCTATTTACCAGCTACTGTAAGCGGGTGATCATGAAAGTTATAAGGCTGTGAATTGTCTTACTCAGCAGGCGGATGTCAGTACAAGAATTTACATAAACTGAATTAAAAGGCATTTTTATAGAAAAGAGAATTGCAAGGAATTGCTGAGACAACACAAAAGAAAAAAAGTACCTTATGGATCTGCAATAACTAAACATACTAACCCCAAAAGACTAAAACTTTTCTTTGTAAGTCCAAGAAAGCTACTGTTTCCAAATGTTATTTGGAATAAAAATATAGTCAGTGGAATTCCTAGAGTTTAGGAAGTAATTCAAGTACTTTTTAATCATAAAAATGCACAAGAGTCCCCATACAGTCCTTAAAAGGAGCAGAACAAGTCATAACATTGTCATTTACCCTTTTAATTCCCCTCGGGGGTAACAGGTAACTACTGCAAAACTAATGACATCCCCAGCCAAGTCGCATTTTGACTGCCTTTCGGAAGGCAAAGAGAGCGGCTGTAGATGACGGAAGCAGATACGGAACAAGGCGGCGGCACTGGAGACAGGTAAAGATCTCTCTCCATAGTTGGCATTCCGAAAGCCTAACCCATTTCAGACCTGAGAGAACAGCTTCCCCTTGCTCCCTGCCCTGGCTCACAGCTCAGGCAGTCAGTTCCCTCTCAGCACGCACCTACACCCACGTGTGAAGAGGCCGCAGCACAAAGCGCTGGTAGCGCAGCACAGCGCCTCGTGGCTTGGGATGAGACGCCTCTGCCGAGTGTCTACAGCCTATGAAGTCCAACACACAAATCCGACAATCCAAAAAAAGCTTCAGGAAGATAAATTCTCCTACCATACAACAGACATGCAGTTCATGTAATTCCAGTAACCATAATTATCAGCAAAATCATAAAATAAAACAAGTCAAAATTAAAAAAAACCATCATGTTAGGCAAAAAATCAACACAGATGCTCTAGTCCCCCGAAATACATTAGAGATTCCTTGTTCTAATGCACAAGACAGATTTTTAAAACACATCACGAGAAAATGGAAAGCAGAACCCCTCCGGCCTGCACACATCTGGGAATCCTAGCCCACACCATCTTCATCTCCCAAGGACACAAAGCAGCATGTGGGCATCTGCACTCAGAATTATGCTCGTTATTAACACATAGATGTAATATATTGCTATAGAATATTTATGAAATGTACTTTATAGAACCAAAGCTTTAACCAAACACTGTGCATTTATCAACACATATAATGTGTTGATAAATATATATTTTTTCAAAATATACTATTTAGTATCACAATGCTTTCCGAGTATGAAAAGAAATGCAACCATCATTATCATTCCTAGAACAGTTATCAAGCCAGATTCAGGACTGAACACACAAATGCTGAATTCTAAGAGTCTGGGGTTTTTTTGCATACCTTAAAAGCAGCACCTCCATGAATAATGGACTTGATGAAAATCCCAAGATCAGCTCCAGTCTCCCGAGATTTGTTGCCTTTTAAACTCACACCGAGCCCAGCAGAGCCAGAATCGTTCAGAGGAATCTCAAATGTCAGCTGCTCTGTGGTTTCTGGGGAAAGAATACTGCAGTTTGGCTCTCCTTTCTGTGGGGAAAAATAAATATGAAAATATAACTGAAAAGGGGCACACAAACAACGCATAAACTAGTTTCACAAAGCTATTAAAACAACAAGTAATAGTCTTCCTTTTGAGAAAGCAGTTCAAAGAACCACAGTCTTATATTTATAAGACTGCATTTAGCTGTGATTTAATCACATGATGTAGCCTAAAATGTTTTATTAACAATACTTAGGAGTATGCCTAAATAGAAGATAAAAATAGTTTAGTCCCACATATTACAAAAGTAAAGTCACAAGAGAATATAAAAACCTGGCACTTATTTTAAATGAAGGTGTATTAAAAATTTAAGCCATAAAACTCTCACTGTCTTTACAGCTCACAAGCTGTAGCGATGGTTGTAATGGTAAATCCCATTCCCCACTGAAAATTGAGTTACCTTCTTAAAAAATTATCCTCTCCTTAAAGCCTGACTACGGAAGAAAGTTGGTGCAACAAAAGCGAGGGTGAGAATTGAAAATGCAGCCAGCTACTCTGCACAAACCCCTCTGTGTATACTTTTATTCCCCACACATTCTGTTTTCCTGGTGTGGGTTAATCCAAAGATTTTTGCTAGGTTTTGCAAAGTCAAGCTTCTGTCTCTAAGAAAAATCAGAAACAGTTTTCTTTTACTGTAGACTATATCTGCAGTTTTCTATTCTTTTCTTTTTTATTTTCTTAAAGCTACTTGGAAACTAAAAAGTAAAGAAAACTCTAGCATGAAGTATTCGTACTGCATTCTGCACAAATAGTAGGGAGTAAAGTGCATGTAAGATACTAGCACAAAAGACCTTTTGCATCACAGCCAGTTTTATTTCACACTTCCTTTCCCATAAGGCAAAATAATTGGTTTATATTTCATGTCACTTGGATTTTTTCTACTCTTTGTAATACTGGTG
>JAUBNY010001169.1:897454-918641 GCA_032275445.1 Crypturellus soui
TTCCTTTCCCATAAGGCAAAATAATTGGTTTATATTTCATGTCACTTGGATTTTTTCTACTCTTTGTAATACTGGTGTTGAAAATTAATAGGCAAAAAATATGAAAATGGAGCACCCACATAGAGATTGAAAAAGATTATTGGGGCCTGTTTTCAAAGGTGTTTTAAGTTTTCTGTAAAATTCCCAGCGAAAGGCCGCACGCAAGGAGGACTGTGCTAGCTGGGCCAATCTCCCTACAGCTAATGAGGAAGGGCCATTTCCAGGGAATAAGCTGCACTTCCCGCAGCATCAGCGCAGCCGAGATTGTCAACAGAGATGCCAGCAGTACAGATGGTCTCTCAGCAGCCAGGGTAGGCCCATATTTTCTTCATCTATTATGCTGTCGGATCAGAAGTGGACAGATGCCCTTAGACAACGTAAGTTCGACAAGCAATATGAGCACAAAACTCGGGGCAGATACTGAAATCCTGGAGAAATGATAAAAAATAGAAGCAATAACCCCTGAGTATACTCACATTTATTTCAGATGCCACTTCACTGATGAGAAGCAGCTACCGGAGGCTAGGGAGAAGCCACATGACCCACAGAGCCAGGACTATAAACCTCAATCCCAAAATATGATGTATATACCACGCACAAATTCTTCCTGGAATATAACTACATGATACCAAGTCAATACAATTAACCTAACTGCCAAATATAAAATGGCATAGCACTGACACTGATAACTCTCTTTAAAGTAGCACTTATCTCTGGGGCTTGTGCTACTCATCTGCTCTCCTCCCTCTGGTTCACTAGAGGCAGATGATTCTCAGTCACAGATATGGCACTTTTTTCTTTGCTGTGGCTAGAGAGATGTCCTGAATGTAATCTCTAACAAACCCACAAATTCATACTACTGTGAACAACGGAGAAAGAAAAATTGGAGACACTCCTGCTCCAACTTACTTCAGAAGAATTAATGCCAACACAGAGGCCATTCAATATGGTTTTAACATCAAAGTTTTAGGGGAAGAGTATAAACCTATACACTGCCACAACTCCATCAGAAGCACTTCTGCTCGGACTGAATTGCAGCCCTTTATTTCAAGGTCAAGCACAAGAAGGGGAGACACTAGGGATCCTGCAACAGCCACGTGGAGGCTCAAGGATGTTGGACACCTTGCCACCCCACTGTGCAAGAGCAATCACACTGCTCACTTTGCTGGGGCACCGCATCCCACTCGCTGGCCTCAGCAGCTCGGAACTTGTGAATCTCCAGTTCTGGAATCCCCATAGTCTCCCCAAGGGTCGCAGGGTCCTTTGCCTTCATCCAAGGTAGATTTTCTACTCAGTCCAAGTTTTTCCTTCAACCGTAGCTTATCAGCACTTGCAAGCCTTACTCCCCACATTCCTATCCAATATCATTCTTCCTCAACATACTGTTACTGTTATCCTACTGAATCCTCTGGTTTCCAGAGCTCACGAGCCATTACCCTGAACACAAGGCAAGTTCTGGCCTCCCGCCTCTCCCTCCAAAAGTATTGTGTATTCTTCCACTTAAACCACAGCCCCTACATCTTATCCCATCTGGGTATTTATAGTGGTTTCCTTTTCCACAACACCACAATCACAGCAGTGAGGCAGGCTTTGTACCACAGTACATAAAGGTGCTCTCCTCTCAGTGCTGACATCTACTTTTACAAGAAATTGTCATTTATATTGTCTCGGGATGAACTTGCACTTTATATAAAACAGAGTTCGGTCACCGTCGTGTCAGTTTTTAATGGGTATGGCTGAAGACAAACCCCAACACAAAATTCTGCAATTTTTTCCAAAGTATTGCTTGCAAAAAAAAACAGGAGAGAGTAATTTTTCCCTAGCTTATTTCTTAGAAGTGTCTGAATTGTTTTACTTTAAGCTCCAAGATGTATATTAATTTCAAGTTAAAAACCTAAGGCATTTGTAAAAACAAAAGTCATAAAGAAACAAAGGCAGCAGGATCTGAACAAGTCCCTCAAGCCCTTGCACGAACATAAACGGCGCAAGTGAGTCTGGTACCGATTAGGATGCGGATCTCCAACTCAAGCACTGCTGTTTTTGTTGCTGCTCATCCCTCACCCACCATGGGAATCTGGTCTCCAAGTCGCAGCCTTCCCTGGTTGTGTCAGAACCTCAGCACGGGCAGCAGTAGGGCTGCGTGTAAGATGCAGGAAACAACCCTTTTGCTCCTGGAAAAAGCTCCATAGGAGCCCTGGTTTCAGCTGCAGGCTTCAGGAAACAACCTGGCTGGAGTCCAGAGGACAGCAATGAAACAATCTTGTTTAACCTTGTGAAAAAGAGCCTAAAAGGGGACGTAGTAATTGTCTTCAAAACACTTTACAATAACATTTCTCCCCTTTTTTTTTTGCAAGCAATTTTTGACATAAGAAATAGCTTGTTGAAATAGCAGTCAGGGAAATGTCAGCAAGACTCGTGAAAAATTTTTACCCTTGATATCTAGGGAAAAACAGACTGACTAGGTGGTCTCTTGATGTCTCCCACTATAAAGTTTACTAAGATAACAATACTGTATGTAGTTATATATAACTGAGTTTAACTGAATTATGTTTAATATTGTTGCAAATAAATTGCTAAAAGCAAAGTAATAAAAAAGCGACCCTGTTGTTTCATGTTATATAACATTTTCCAACTTCATTGACATAATTATTCCATGTATTAGGTCTTGTTAGTAATGTACCAGATTATTGTCTGCATGCCTGGACATGTTATCTATCAAATTGGAGACATTAAGATGTATTCAGCAAGACACCAGACATGTATAGTAAATCTTTGTCAGTATTAAGTTTCCCCTGCTTTCTCCAGTACCTAATTTGGAATCCATAACATTTTACTACCATTTACCTTGCTACAGTTCTCAGGGAAGCAATAGTTTCATCATAAAGAAAACCTTAGTAAATTTAATTTCAATTTAAACAACAGCTGCTTTTGTCTATTACTGGGGAACTCACTAATCTTCCCCAAAGCCCTTCTCAAGAGCTGCTTGTTCAGAGTAGTCAAGTTCATCTAAAACCTTTCTTTTGCAGTATTTATATTCAGCATTGCCCTAAGATGCAGCTAAAGTTGATTTAAAATAACACTGAACTTTATTTAACAGCACTATCAAAAATTATTTGCCTATGAGGGAGAGTGAATAACATATCAATGACTTCCCAGATATGGGTAACAGAAAAGGTGATGCACATGGAAAGAAAAAAAATCAGCAATTAATTCATTATAAGATTAAGTCTGTTTTTATTCACTTAAAATGCTCATTTTCTATTTGTTGCATGGCATTTGATACCAAGTGCATGGCTATTCAATCTGTGAAATCAAAATTTGTCTTCTTTGGTACAAATACAAGATTGAAAACCTTTCTCTGTGGGAGAAAATGGGAGGAAGCAGAAAAACAGGAGAAATGAAGAGGGAGAAACGGGAATACACTACATAGGAGTTTAATTTTATCCAATACTCACTAAATGGTTTCAAATTTTTATCCTGATCCTGCTGTTCTGCACAAGGAATGCCTTTTCATTGCTGACCAGAAAAGCCCCAGCCATCCTGAAGTTAACAGCTCATCAATTAACCGCTTCATTTGGGCAACTAATTTCATGAGTGATGGTCCTGCTCCCAGCGAATGCAGGTATGAATGTTAATTGCTGCTAGTAACTCACAGAACTGAATTCCCGACGCCTCCGTTTCCCTGACATTGCTAAAACCCTGTCCCAGGGCATCAATACTTCACAAAGGAGCAACAACCATGAACTGAGTTATGGTCTGGTAAAGCAACTCCACTCCGATGCACCAGACCTTGAACTCTATTAAAACGACTTTTTAACTCAAGATCATCCTTGACTCTGAATTCACTTAAAAACAGAACGAATGAAACAAACTGCAACATATAAATTCTCAGACCAGGAAAAACCTCTTACTGATTTCTTCAAGATCACTGATACTTTTTTTGTGTTATAAAATACTCACCCAACACCCACATCAAACTTTCGCCTTCACCAACGTACCGTGCATCAGCACTTCAGGCATTAAATGGCAGCTACCACTGAAATTTTTCTCTACTGCAGATGTAGGTAAGTGACTGGAGGTCAATTTGATAAACCTGGAGTCTTACACCTAACCCAAAGTCCAGACAGGCAAGAGATGAGACTTTGAGGTGACCGGAGTGCTGAGATGGCCTGGCCTGTTCACCTTCACCTAGGAATCTCAAGAAGCGTTTGGTTAATTCACATTCTGCCAAGGACTATTTAATTCTTAGAAGCCCATCTACACTACAGATCCCTGATTTCTTAATTAAAAGGCTAAAATAAAGGATTCTTAAAATGTTCTATAGTTTTAGCATGAGGCAAGTAAATCTCACCAACAGATTCCCAACCTTTTAAAGCAGAAATAAAATACTTCTAGGCTTCTCCTATGTTCGCTACACACAGAAACTGCTCAGTCACCAGTACCAACAGAATTGTAACCTTTGAGCACTGTATTTTTCCCCTTCCATTTAGTCCATGGTAATATCCACTAAATAGTGTGTCAATCCTCTATCTACCATGGGACACCGCTTTCAATTAGTCCTTTTATTTAATCCTACAGCGCCTGTTCTCATTGACCACCGCACTTTTTATCTGTGGATTTATGATAATCTAATGCATATCTCTCCCTGGAAAGGTTGCCTTATTTATCCTTATTGTTCCTTTGCCAAAAGAGAAGCTTACAAAAAAATTAGCTCCCACTTAAGCCAGGAAGGAAATAGCATTTGTTTAACACAACAAGAGACCTTTCAGTACCTGTGTGATGCCCTTGACCAACACACTATTATGGGCTCTCAATATGCTGCCTGCCCCTTGTCTGGCTGCTCATTTCTGATAAGAGATGCCAACTCCCTGGAGCGCTATTCAGAGCTCAGAGCAAAAGGCAAGGGACCCAGGAGGGTTATTTTCAAAGGCTTATGAAGGAAATAAGACATTTGCATGCTTTTGCAACTACTTACCGCAAAGCCCTCTATAAGCTAAAGAGCCGTATTTAAATTGCGGCACCACATAGCTATTATTGGCAGAAAAACTTGAAAAGGAAGATAGCGCCTTCTTTGCACTATTCTTTACGCTCTTTCCAAGAGCTTAGACACAATTAAGAAATATTTTGCTCACAGCTCATTTATTGAGCCAAATCTACAAAATCTGCACAGTATTTTGTAATGGAGATACGGTAATGCTTTCCAAAATAGTACTCCAAGGTAATGCCTTGCTGTAATCTTGTCACAATCCAGTAAATAACCCAAGTCATTGCTGCATATATCCATCTTCAGCACTTTTGACAGATGCTTTCATACTGGCTTCTTTAAAATCATCTATATTCCATTTTGCAATAAAAACTAGACGGTCACTAATGGCACACCCCGTTAAGATAAAACCAAAAAAATAGCAAACCCACGGTGATACATTATACTCTACTTGGACACTTTTCACATTAACGTAGCACACTAAGAATTTGTGTCATATCGGATAAAATGGTTCTGTTTTGAATTATCTAGACTCCCTGGAATTATAGCTTTGAATACCAGCAGAATTAGATTCAGCTCTTCATCCAAGGCTTTTCTGTTTACCATTTGATGTCACAGGAGGCTTCGAAAATGGAGATCCTCCAGTTCACTCCCAATACATATTCAAAATGCCATGGTAAGTTTTACACAAGGAAATAGTTTGTCCTTGTGAAAGAGTTTTGTCCTAAGTTATTACTCAACATGGCACTGCTCCTCCATGCTTAAAAATGCGGTCTCACTTGATCTGTTAATTTACATAACCATAGAAAATAGGGGGAGACAAATTACATCCTAAAATAAGGTTTGTCTCATGGTGAAAAAACCCATCCTCATCCCAGTGCTGAGCATTAGCCATGTGCTTAAGCGTCCTGCTGTGCAGGAGCCTCTGCAGTTAATTTACTTCATCTCTTACTTCCTAAAATCCCATTGCTTACAAAGATATGGGAGACTGCATCGTACTTTCAAGGGGAATTTAGGATTGCTGTTACTGTACACTTTTGGAATATACTGCAAGCAGACTGCTCACAATATTGTGATATACAAATCCCACTCTTTTCTTGCTTGATTTATTGGTTACTGTTCTAAAAGGATGTTTAAAACAGCACTGCACAGTTTGTAGGTTCTTTTATGTCAATTTTTACATTATATTTTACATTATGTCAGTCCTAGGAAAAAATTTCATGGACTCTAAGGCACAGAGACTTTTAAAGTATTTCATGTAGCATATGCAGTACAAGTCTGTGATCTGTGTAGATGGCAGGATACTACAGCTGCCAAGGAAATTAAAGAATCATCCAAAGATTTTCAAGGTAAGTAAATACTGTAAATGTGGGTAAGTATTTAAGACATGTGCTGTGTTAAGAGACCAGTTTCCAGTCTGAGCTGCACATCTTTCTGGTTCCATTAACCCAGGTGCGCTGCGAGGCAATGCCGAACTAGTGATGCCATCAGGCAAGCAGCGACTCTGCCAGTGCTCCGAGGCAGGACTCCTCTAAACTTAGGAGCTTTCAGGAGCAAATACAAAACCCTACGCTAGGGGTAACATCATGCCTTTCACCTCCCACTTGTCTCCACTCGAAGTTCTCATTACCAGCAGGGCAGCACTGGAAGTTCTTGCTGGCAATGGGTGTTCTCATCCCCAGGTTTGGGACTGCTCTTTTGATGCTCCTTATATTTGCTGGAAAGTGGAAGGCTAGAATCTCCAAGGCAGCCACTGCTGGATTATAGCACTCCTAACGCCTTGAGGAACAGTGCTAGATCCAGAGGGAATGCAGCCCTCCAGACTGATGGTCATTTGCTCACAGAAAAGCCCAACAAAAATGTTTGCAACGTTGGTAGCTACGTCAGTACCTAACAGTGAGGGCTCAGTTAGCTACTGAAAAATGACCTCGGTGATGTTTAATGTTTATATGTTTAAACATGTAAGCATGTTTAAAATACTTGAATTACGTAATTTATTGCACATTGGAAGTGTTGGAAGTCCGTCCAACAATAAAAATAATAAGGCACTTCTTTCCACACCTGCTGCTACAGGGACAGAAAAGAAAGTCAAGCTCCTCATGCTGTGACTCCTTCTGAAGAGGAACCTCTCTCACTGTCTCATATAAGCAGCAAGGCGACTAATTAACTGCACCTCAAAGCATCGTTGCCAGGACTCCAGGCTACACTAACCACGAGGAACCAGGCTCGGAAATATTTCCATAATCAGTGAAGGCTGGAAGCCTTGGAGGAGCTGCACTGCCGAGCGCTTCCGCGCCAAGATGACACCTTTGCACAGACACAACCTGCTCCTTTCCCAGCTATTCCGGGTCCAGAGGATCTGCAGCCCCAAAACTAAACACTTGCTCTCCAAACACACTCCAGAGCAGGCAGGGAGAGTGCTTGTAGCTACATCGATTGCAAAGTAATTCCACATGAAAGGTGCCATGTGTGCTCATCATTTCCCTCTCTACCACGTAGAACAACTCGAGTACTGGATCTCATGTATGTTATTAAAATCCGATATATATATATTGACCTATTTTGTAATAGAAATTTTTCCCCTCTTGAATAGAGAGAGTGCAAGGGAAAATTGGTACTTATTGGGATTATCCTGTGACTGAAATCACTTGTCCATTTCAGGTTAATTGGGCATTACAATCACTGTCTTAACCACAAAAGCAGGTGCAAAAACAGTTAAGTCCAGGCTGAAATTTCATCTATTATTTCCTGCAGATAAAAAGGCAAGAAACAATTAAGGGGAAGCAATAGAACATAAGCTTTGAATACTAAAACCAAAAAGGACAACACTTTAGGCAAACAAGTTCTCCTCCTTCAGGCACAGAGTTCAAGGCAGTGGAAGAAATTAATTAGAGGAAGACAGAAGCATAAAAGTTAATCGCATGGTGAGCAGGAAAAAAATGCTTAATTGAACTTGTCTCTCATCATTCCTTCCCTTCTGTATAGTACAGGCATAAAAGAGAATCTGGGAGTTAAGGATCAACAGCTACATTTTATACAGTTGTTCTTTTAGCCTTTGCTATAAAAATGCTGATTTGTTTCCCTTTCTCCTCCATTCGTCACTAAGCAGAGAATGTGCCCAGAAACCAGAGAAATAGGAATTATGACTGAAACTGATACGTTAAAAAAACCCACCCTATTCTGATATCAAGTATATACAAAGCTTAGAGTATGCATATGATCTAACTTTAAGAGATATGTACCTAATCTTTCCAGCTCTTTATTTCTACTTGTGAGTGTGGCAGAAAGACCCTTCCCTGGCTATCTCCATAATATCCGCTAGCCTGAGAGCTCATTAAAAGCACAAGGACATCTGTGAAAAAGGGGCTCAGATTTTCATCTGGCCATGGCACGGAGCGGGTCACACCAGAGCTCGTTCTCATTTAAGCAGCATTGCTTTTACCGAGGGGGGATGCAGAAAGAGGAGGGGAAAGAAACCATCTTTGTATCGTTATTAAAAGAAATGCCACCTTCAGACCACACATTTTTTTTTCTTGGAGGAAAGACAAGATGCAACAAACACACATGATCAAAACACTGTTTTCAAGTCAGAACAAAACAGTAGCCACAGCTTGATGGGCATTCTGCTTGCTTTGGTAACAGCTGGAAAATTCAAACCTGTTCAGGGGAGCCAGTTTCCTTCTGTAATCTTAAACACCCTGTAGAAAATGATCAGCATTACAGTTTAAACCCCCCAAATGCACCTTACAGAATGCACTAATCACAGGCCAGTCTATAGACAGTGGTAATTAAGTGAATCAAGATCTTCCCCTGAGTTTTGGAACCAGCTCCTTACTCAGCTGTTACATTGTCAACAGCTGGCATGAATTACTACTAACATTTGGCTAACTGGATAATAAGGAGGACAGCCTGCGGTTGGTCCAAATTCTGCTTTACTGATCTGCTTCAAATGGGGGGGAAACAAAAAAAAAAAACTCATTAGATCCTCTTATTCTTACAACAGTAGGAAGATTGTGCCTCCTATTTTATTCCCTCATTATGTGCAAACAATGTAACTGTATGACTCTCAGATGTTGCTAGGGCTAGCGCAACTGAAGCCCCAAATCACTATAATTTAATAATGCCCTTTTGAAACACTGATTCATCTTCACTCATATCACATCTCGCTTTTGGCTGGTGGGAAAGGTTTGCTGCTCTGCATATATTTTCCTGCTTGCTCGCGATTCAGCAGCGTACACCACAGGAACAGCCCCCCGGACCCCGCTTCCGCCTGGCTTTCTGAAGAGAAAACATTCCTGAGACGAAGCTTTCTCCAGACAGCAGCTCTGCTACGAGGGGAAGTCAAATTATATTGTTATAGATCCACACAACAACTGCCATCTCCGTTACTCTATTTCGTTTGCTTTGCGCCCATGCAGCTCTCGCGCTCTTCCTAAAAATCAATGCAGAAACCAAGTTCCACTTGAGCAACAAGCTCCAAAGGGATTGTGTGCATCGTGTCGGAGGGCTCTCAATTCCAGGGGCATCTTTGCTGCAGGAAGCTGTGGAAAGTGTGCTCATTACCAAGCAGCCTCTCCTCTTCCTTGTGGCGGGGAAGCTACGGAAAGCATCTCAGATTATCTTTGAGTCCCTGGAGGACAAGTGGGATATGAGGCAATTACTCTATTAATGCCAGGCATTATCACCCTCCTGCCCTCTCACCGTGCGTGTGCACGTGCTCAGGTAACTGCATGTAATCTACACAGTCTAATCTGCAGTTATAGTTGTCCTCAAAATCTTCTGGATTATCCACTGTCATGCCAAAACATTGCAATTGTTGGTTTCTTTTCTCCCCTTTGATCCCCTTTCTTCCCTCTGTAACTTTGGAGGTAGTAGAGGATTAACCTAATACACTATTATGGACAACCCAAAAGCAAAATCAACAACCAAAAAAAACAACAAAAAACCCCAAACAAACAAAAAACTAAATGTAGAAAACCAATTTCAGTTTATTTTTAATTTTTTAAATCTCTATTGAGACTGCTTTCAGATGCCCCATGATTTCTACCAAGCAGCATGTTAGTATCAACATCTGGCACCTTAGTGGTACAGCAACCCACACTTCTGCAGAGAGCTACCAGGGAGATGCTGCTGGAAGGTGTGGAATTTAAAAGGACTGGTTGGTTCCATGAAATTACCTGATGTCCTTTAGCAACTTGCATTTTCGTGCTACTCGATTGGACCACGAAGAAATCCAGAGCAGTATTAGAATTCACATACCATCACTAACAGCACGAGGGCCACCATCAGTGCATCATTCTTGTGCAGGGAAAGCAATCTCAGTGAAGGTCAGGCCAGCAGGATAAATGTGGCTACCTTCAGGATCTCAATCATGCCAGTCAAGACTAACTCACCTTTTGAAAGGTAGCTAATCCTTGCTATAAGGGCTAGAATTTAATAACAGGCAAGTCTGGCATGTAAAAATTATAAATAGCTTTTACATTGCTATAGCCCATTATTCCCACCCACTGTTACCAGGATTTTCAAGATAATTTGGATTAAGGTGCTAAAGAATCATGCTGGGGAAAGAGTAGAGAGAAAAGATGACTGTACACTTAAACTCCCACACTTCCCAAGCAGAGTATTTTATAACTTAGACTGCTGTAAGGAAAAAACATTTTTGATGGGTAGCCAATATGAAAAGTAAGCCTTTACTCAGGAGAGTTGGTGGGAAAAAGATCCTAGAAGGACAATTTAGCACTCAAACTTCCCCCACTTTCACACAGAGATTGGCTACACAGCTCAAGGACTTTCTAAACAGAGCCTCACAGCTTTGCTACTCCAGGAAGTACTGACAAGGAACAGCTAATTAACCTGGGACAGCGCTGGAATTACTCCGCTATTTATCCTCCTTAAAAAAAAACCTGCTCAATCAGAAAGGGAAGCTGAAACAAAAATAACTTTGTGCAGCCCTTGTCCCGTGCTCCACGGCAGGAGCGAATGCACAGGAACACGAGAGCCGAGGGTCACGTGAGACCCCAGCCTGCGCTGCCACTTCCGAGCCGCCCATCCCGCGGCGGGACACGGCCACCCGCTCCCCGATCCCGGCGATAACAGCAGAGCAAGTGGAAGCTGCTGGCAGTGGTTTGTGAGGAAACACGGGTGGACTGCTGCAGAAGACCACACTAGCAGTTTAAAGCTGAAGGAAAAGCAAAAAGGGAGAAGCCATGTTCTTCAGAAAAAGCATTTGTGTTCTTTAAAAGAGATAAAGTGAGACAAAAGCAGGAAACACTGTCCTTCCTTTATCCTGAGGACTTCTTAGGGAAAGGTCAAGTATACCCATCAATCAAGATAAGGCAGAGGCAACTAAGGAGATGACCTTCTTTGAGGGGAAACAAGTATATATCAGATAGCACTTTTACATTAATGCAGCCTTCCTATGACTATTTGAGACAAAAGGGAACACAGTTTCATCCTATCATAAAAAAGTGAAAATTGAGCACTTAAGATACACTCTTGCATGCTTGCTTTTGTTCCATTTTCTTCTATTCAGTCAAAAATAGCAGCCAAGGAAAAGCCTACTTCCAGAATTTGTGAGGAATATAATGGATTTCTAACCCTCATGCATCTTGACTTCCCAGGCTTAGGAGATGCATCACCCAGGGGGCAGCCACCATCATTCGTTACTGATAAGCAGCAGGAGTCATCAGAAACACTTCCAACTTCTGGGTTTAAAGGTTGCTGCTTTTCTGAACGAGAATCCGCTTTCAGTCGTGCCTGACCTCACAGTTACAAACTTAGTTTACAATAGCCCCTGTGAGTTATGCTCGTGATGTCACTTCTAGGATGGAAAATCAAATTTCATGCAATTGTATCTGAAGTGGCTAGAATCAAATGTAAATACTTTTCAAGCACAAGTCTTACACAGTCATCCTTCTTCGGCTTTCTCAGCCAGCAACTGTTCACTTCTATGTCTTGGGCCAAGCTTTACACGTGTTATTCCTCTTGAAGAGCGGAACTGAAATAATTCTAACGCTCACCAGCTCTCGAGGTAGAAAGGCGTCCTCCTGGCGAGCCACGAGCAGGGACACCGTCTCGCCTTGCTTTGTGCTCCTCAGCATAGCTACCAGCTCCTCCTGCGTCCTGCCGGTGATGTCCCGCCCATTCACCTAAGACACAGAACACCAAAAAATTTGGACCATTTGCTTTGCTTTTTTAAATCCTTTGCCCCTCTCCAGGACAGTTGTTAGTCAGTGACTGACAGCAAAGAAGAACTGCCAACGACTCCCTCACTGCCTCCCCCTCCGGCCCTGCACAAATCACTTAACCTTTTTTGCTCGTTTTCACCATCTGTTAAAGCAGGTTTATAACACTTACCCACCTTGCAGGGGGTTTGTGAGGCTTAATTAGTTTGCAGAGCACTTTGAAGATGAAAAGTACCAAAACAAGACCTAAGTATTATTAAAACTGTTTATCTTAAGAGCTTTTTGAGGTTACTAAGTACAAGTAACCCACTAGACAATGGGATTATAACATTTTCAGATTTCTTGCAATTTAAGTGACTCAATTTGAACCCAACTGTATTAAAATGAGTACTTAAAAACCCTGAACATTAATCACAGATTTTTTTAGGACATGGCTGCCAAGGCAAAACATTTCTCTCCTTTAAGAACACAAATATCAGATCTCCTGTGTTCGAACAGCCCTGCACCCTTCTGGAACGGCTCGCCTTGTTTCCAAGTCGGGGTGCAAAACAGTTGTTGACAAACAGCAAGGAAGCCAGGGGTCTTTTCACCAAAGTCAGTAATTTTCACCACACCAGGAGCTGGTTTAGGAAATAAAATATATGTGTAAAATCTAGCAGTGGATACACAGCTGTGTAAATAAAATGGATGCTTATTCTAACCTCCAGGATTCTGTCTCCTGACTGTAAACGACCGTCTTTTACTGCTGCACCTTTTGGTAAAATATTTTTCACAAAAATAGGACCAGGCCCATGAACTGAAGAATCTCTGGTAACCACTGTGAAACCAAGTCCTTCTGGACCTAGAAGATAAGATAAAGAATTCCCAACATAAATTTCAACAAACAAATGAGAATCATTAAAATAACTAAGCAATCAATGTAAATAACATATATATCACAGACACTCATTCAAGTAAGCTCTTAAAGACAGAAAATAAACAAAAAAGCTATAAACATCAGCATATTTGCTATATGCCCCACAGTAGAAATATATCCATGTCCGGACACATATGCTCAAACCCTCTCTTCAGGGTTACAACCGGAAATGCTTTTGGGTAACTCGCATTCAAACAGGAGTTCCCATTTGTTCTGTATCAAAGATAAGACCTTTTAAGTGGTTTTAGAATCCGCTCTCACCTCAGTGTCAGTGCTGTGGCTAAGCAAACAGAACTGCTTAGTTATGAGCATAACTATAATTCCGTTGGTTTTATGAAGTTTAGTGAAAAGTGGACAAACGTGACTACTGCTAGATTTGAATGCCAAACCTGCTGACATGCTACAAGAAAGGACAAGTGGTGTTTCAAAACTGCTAATAGTGAAGTCATCTGTAGCTTGGAAATAAACAACCCCAAATGTTAATAGGTAGATGTTTTAGCAAATAAAGAATTAGGTAGTAAAATCAGCATTAGCTGGTATTGATTATAATGAACCCAAGAAGAGCAAAGTCCATAAAAATCTCTTTACAGTGAGCAGCTTGATTGCTATTCATGTTTCTGGAGATCTCATCATATCAGTATCACATTTCTATCGTTTCTAAAAATATAAATTACAAGTTCAAAATCAAAGCATTACACATCTAGCAAGGGGAACTCTGAAGTAGGTTTTATGTTAACACAAAGCTTAAGAGTTCAGAAGTAAAAATGATTGATTTAAGTTAAGAAATAACAAAAATTAAGAAATGACAGCTTGATTACACTCATTATGTGTCAAAAGAATAAAGTTAGACATTTTTTAAAAGGGCCACTTCTAGCATCAAATTTAGCTCTTAGCCAAATCAGAGAAAGAAATTAAACAGAAAATATGAATGCTAATTGGGATCTACTTAAGCACATTTTACTAGATGTGCACAAACCTGCTGTTCCATACAAAGGCAGGCATCTGCATGAAGCAGCATTTAAAAATATACACACTAAAAAAGGGATGCTGATAGCTAAATAAATACAGATGTAAAGAAATGGATTATAGAAAATAAAAAGGGAAAGGACAAAGGTAAATCTGTGGAAAACCACCTGGATAGTACAAAATAGAGGGGAGTGTACACAAACCTATCTTTAAAAGAATGTCCCAAAAGTACTGGTCAATGAATAGATATTAATAAAAATATACTAAAGAAACAGCAGCAGACAGTTTAAACTTTCATTCTCTATTTGCAAAAAAGCCAGACATCTATATTCATATCCCATGCTGTTCAGGAAACACCTTGTTTCACCTAAGTTTGAAATTGTTTACAAAGAATAAGAGAAAAAAAAATCTATCTTAATCTGCAACATGCACCCAGAATCTCCAGGAAAGCCAACTTTTGAGAACGTTACTGCTAACACTTGGGGAAAACACCACGGCCTGTGCGACGCAGGAGGCCAGAGGAGGGGATCTCAGTGGCACTTCTGGAGCCTTCACTGCTACCAGGCGTAGCCAGAGCAAGGTCTCCCCAGCAGCCTGCGGATCTCGGGGAGCGCTCTGCACTTCGGCATATTCTGCATCACAGACCTGCTGCTTGCTCTGCTTCATGTGCTTAGGGCCGTGTTCCTCAGTCCTTCTCAGCACTCACTAACACTCTTCTGTCTCCTCCTCCTTCTCGACTACAACGCCATTACGGCCTTTGTAGCTAAAGCCTTTTTTTTCCTCTCCTTTTCTGGTATTTTTTCCTATCAAAAGGTGCAATGGCTTTACACTAATGTTAAGTCTCCTTTATTCGCTTGTCTTCACAACACCCTCTTCAAATATAGACAAAATAGAACCCAAAGAAATTCTCCAAAATATCAGAAAACAATTATTTTGAACAAAAAAAAGTTAGCAAACTCGCTTATGCTCTTAATGCCACCAACTCAGTTAAAAGTTAAGGTACCAGTAAGACAGCCTGATACAGAATCAATCACCTCTTCGTTTCCAAAGACTTACCTTTTTTCAGGTCTATCTTGATTTTCTTTGCATTTCTTTTATTGCCAAAGCCCAGCAGGGGGGACAGCGAGGGGGAGGACGGCTTTCTACACAGCCGGGGGAGGTTGGGGCTCTTCGCCTGCTGCAGCGTTGCCTGAGCACCTGCCTCCAAGCCGGCCGTTCCAGAAAGCTTAAGCGTTTTCAGGGTGGGTTTCGGATGAACAGGAGGTGGAATCTTTGTTTTGGGAACTCCTTCTTCGTTATCCAGAAAAAGGGGAGCAATGACCGACTTTTCATACTGGTCCCGATTATATGGAGGAAGAATTTCCAAGACAACATTTTGAGACTTCATTGCCTGACGGAAGATGTCTTGAGCCCTGTAAAAGAAAGTTATGAAAAAATCACATAACAAATCATAAAGTCTGGGCAAAGTTTGAAGTTGTTTACAAAGAATAAGACAAATCTCTATCTTAAATATGAAGAAACAACCTTCCAATCCACAGGGTACCCCCCACCTTTCTAAAAGCATGTGATCAGATTTCTGTAGAACAGCATTTCCTTACATTTCAAGCAGGACAGCAGATCCAGCAGGATCCATAGGCTGCTATGAAAACATATCAGCCAGAATAAACAAACGAAGACAAGTCTTTATATAGCACATCAAGGGAAAAGAAATTCTGTCAGCAAAAGCTCACCAAAAAGCCTAAAGCCGCAGGTGACAACTTTCTGGTATTTGCCCGTTCTGTGTTTTCTTGTTGCCATATGCTGTCTTGACAGCCCGTTGCTCTGGTCAACAGCAGCCAGTGGTGGACACACTCACACCGAGAAACCTCAGGCTTCCATTTTTTTGAGTGTGGTCTGACCAGCCCTCAATTCCTTCATCACTCCTAATGCACTCCTAAGGCTGACTAATTCCACAGCAATGGGAAGGGACGAGGGAATAGGACACACGGACACCTTCAGAAGAAGGACAGTGATGCAGAAGGTGCAGCCACCTGCCTATCTGGCACTCTCTGGAGATCACAGGCAGTGAGGAGAGTGCTATGGGGCGGTTTTCTTCCCAGCACTGCTCTCACGGGTTGGATGACAGAACTGGGCCAGCCCTGCACAGGAGAACTGGACCTGTCCCAGTGCGTCCACAGGAGCTGCAGGCCGCACGCACTCCTGTGCATCCGTGAAGGTTTGCCAGGACAGGCCTTATCCCGATAAAGAAGCTACTGTATGCACAGTGTAAGGATGTAAAATCATAACTGCATTTCTCTCCCCTCATCCTCATCTTTCAAGGGGCTGCTCGGCCCAATGCTACAAGGTAATTTAACAACTCAGTTTCAGAAGATGAATATTTTAAATATATAAAAGAGAAAATATAAGGGCCTTCAAACAGAAAACCGTGGAAATAACACAAGCCATCCTGTGGGAAAGCCTAAATGCAGTCTTTGGGGGTAAAATAACTGGCTGCACTTCAAAGGGAAAAAGTAATGGATGGAGAAATCTACATTTCCTGAGACCCCGGCCGCATACTTTAAAGAAGTAAGGGACTCAATTAAAAGAGGCGCTAAAAACTCTGCAACACAACAGAATGTAATTGAATAGATTAACAGCAAATGAAGCAGCCCCAGTTTCTAAATTATAAACATGGGAATACCGAAAGTAGGCTGATGCTTTTGCAGCTGTGGAAACAGCAATCATCAGGAGCAAGGCTGGAAAAGCCTCCGCTGAAACAAACCACGATGGAGAAACAGACTGCAACTGTCTCCAGTAACTGCTAAGGCGGCTTTGCAAAGATTACGAGGGACTGTCGACTCGACATTAACACCAGGTCTGCCCCTTGCGCGAGCCCCTGATGACTGTTTCCGTGTCAGCAGGTTGGGGGACAGCAGCTCCTTGCTTCTGCCAAAGGGGATCCCACTAGGATCAGCTCCAGCCTGGAAAGCTCTTCCTGCAGCCCTTCTCTATGGTCAGCAAGGAGAAATGATGCCAGATGTTATGCAGGGGAGGCAATTCACAACAGCCACCTAAAAGCCCAATACCCCCTTAGAGTCAGTCCAAATATCCCCCCTCACAAATATCTGCTAAATATGTAGTGCAGACGTCAAGACCCCATTGCCTGTACTTTTTCTCTCCAGGTCCATGGCATCACACCCCTCTACTTGTTAATATAATGTAAGGCTTCTCCACGGGGGACTTGGACAAACTAAGATGGGCTTCTGCTTTTAATCATTTCTCTCTTTCACTTTCCTGATGACAGGAGGATTGCCTAAGGAGATTAGTTTCTCTGAAATAAAGTCTGTCTCTGTAAATACCCTTCCATTTCCCCATGTCTGACAATGCTGGAAAAAGCCAAGTGTCCTGAATCTCTCATTTTCCAGGGGAAGTGACAGGGAACAGAAAAGACTGCAGCACTTCCAAGGATCCCAGAGAAAAGACCATAACTCGAGTCCTCTGCCGAGCACGCAGCCCCCAGCTTCGGCCCCTGCAAATCTCCTTGCGTTGTGAGAAGAGCACTAAGCACACAGCAAAGCTGTAAACAAAAAGGCATATACAGTTTCGAAGGAGGTTTTGATCCAGACAAAATCTCATTTGAGAAGGATACACCTTCATTACAGAACGGCACGGGTGAGGTGACCAACACTTTAAATCGATTTCTATATAACAGTATAGTAAGTAAACTCTCAATCTCATATCCCTTAGCTGACTCACAGTCCTCATCTTACTCCTGTAACTTCCATTTCAGCTTTCTGTATTCTCATATAAGGCTATCAACTACTTCTGTCCAAGGTGCTACACTATTAAACCAATTAGCAGGGTTATAGCTGCTACCTCTGCTGTACTAGCTCTAGATTCATAATGCAATGAATAATCTACCTTTGTATTCTGACCTAAACAACACTACACCTCTATACATCCCTGTGCCGTCACGTTCAATGCACCTGTTCAAATACTGAAGTCTGGAATATTTTTTAGCTCTGAAAAATTTTCATTTTCCATTTTAAAAATAGTCATTTTACTCACCAAAATCATTCTTCCCATAGATAATTTCCCAAAGAGTCATGTATTACACAACAGGAGATTTTTAATGTAACTTAACATTTCGTTCTGAGACTCGAAGACCCTGATTCAGCAGTTCAATGTGC
Organism: Crypturellus soui; assembly: GCA_032275445.1. Lineage (NCBI taxonomy): Eukaryota > Metazoa > Chordata > Aves > Tinamiformes > Tinamidae > Crypturellus > Crypturellus soui. The sequence continues at coordinate 915,713 of JAUBNY010001169.1, forward strand.
TTAAGCCAGCTTCTCAAACGCATGATTAGTTTTAGGCATACTGTTAAATCTCATCAACTTCAAAGGGACTTGAATATAAATTTATAACAGTTACAAAATCTTTGACTTGTGAGCTTCTTCCAGGGACCACAAACCTCTGCACAGATTTAGCATCTGTTGACAAATACAACTACATTCTGTGACTCCTTAAATGAGGTTTCACTGACATCCATGGTCCACAGCACAAGGGGCAAAACAGGACTTTTTACTTGCACTCATGTTTATGTGTTTTCATAAAAAGTTTTTTTTTCCTAGGCCTGTGATTAACCACGTTAGTGATCTGACAGCCCTCAAGAGGCAGAATGCTCGAGCAAACAGGTTCAGTGGATGATGGTTTCCTTGCATTCCCTGTCAACATCTGGCAGAATGAAGCAGACAAAAGTCCCAGAGGAACATTTTCCCCTCTGCATGGCATGGACAGGGGGAAATCCCAAGAAAATATCCTCTTTTATTAAAGTTTGTATGTTATGTAGAAATGTTATCATACAGAAGAGTATGACAAGTGTCAGAAGTCAGGCACTAGCACACATGAGAACACATTTGCCACCAGGTGCTCAGAAAGCAGTTAAGTAGATGATCACGAGGCAAAAACAGAACCACGGGAACCAGGTTAATACCTACTATAGCACTACAGTGGTTTTATCAAAGCCTCTTTTGCAAATATGTATCCATAATAAATAAATTCTGTATCAGATTTAAGTCTAGAAACCTTGAACATTTGGCTTACTGTTTAGGAAATTAAGCTTCAACTCCCTTGAGAGCTTTATAAGTTCTTGTTATATTATGAATTATGATTTTGTTACATTAGGAATCACTTACTCTAAACATATGGATTAAGAGTAAAAACAAATTGCTACTTAATTACTACAGCAAATAACTGAAATTTGAGAGGCTCTTCTTTTTGCAGGAATGTCACATCAATTCACAGCCAAAGTACCCCATTACTTAAAAAATCTGATAGATAAATGTCTACAGATTTCTAATAAAAGTCCTAAAAGGTAAGAGTTACTATTTTGCTAAACCAATCACAGATTGACAGTACTAGTATTCCCAAAATACTGAATGCTGTAAAAGCTACAGAACCAAAAAATAGTTTCATTAAAATCACCTGGAATAAACAAGGAAATATGCCCCAAATTTCATTTGGAATATTTTGAGAGGAACAAATTTGGAAGAATATAGAGAAAAGTATGGGAAGAATTACAAAGTGAAGGTAACTTTAAAAACTTTGTGTTCTTTCAATTAAAAGCCAAAAAAGTTCACTACAAGAGTATAAGAAGATCACTGCATGAGAAGAAAATTTTTAAGTTTCTGAAAAATATCTATTTTTCATGTATTTTATTTTAAATAAATATCAATCACCTCAGATAATAAACACAGCACTGTATAAACTTCTGCTAGTTAAAACTATTGGTCAAACAATAAAACAGCACTCACTGTGCAAAGGTTTTGTCTGTAAGGTCCACGCGGTTAATTCTCACAATGCATTCGTTTTCCTGGAAAAGTCCATCACGTCTGGATCTGCTGTTCTCCTCAATCCCACGGATCAGGAGTCCCAGCATCCTAAAAGGCCAAAGAAAAAAAAAGTGTTGACTCCCTATTTTGTTGGTAGGCACTTACACAAGTCAGAGAGAGACATAAATCTCTACTGTAGAGGAGAGTAGATAAACTATAAGCAGAGCATTATGAGGTGCTTAATCTAAAAGAAAGATTTCCTGCTCTTTCTTTCATTACCAGGCTGGGGACTCCAAGAAACACTAAGATGAATGGTTGGACACTAAAGCTATATTACTTGCTGGAACTGCAGGAAACATTAGTCCGTTAGGTCACACTTGGAGAAATGGAAGAAAACACCCAGATCTCCCCATCTGGTCAATATTTAAATGCAGTTTACGCAGCGCATGGCTGTCACTAAAAGGTAAAATAAAATTGCTCCAAAGCAAAGCACAAACAGATTAAAAGTTGATGTTCTAACTAGACTACAGTAAACTAAGCTAGAATTACAATAAGATTAAAAAGAGAAGTTTCTACAAGCTTTGAAAATTCTCTGCAATCTTGCAGTTCCCAAAGCCTGTGCCTTGATAAATGAGAGCAATACTACCCACCTATGCTGCAGAGCAGCACAACATCAAAACTCGAAGGTGGTTTTTAAGCAGGTTACACACAAATTGCAACCCGGGGTGCAGCACAGACACCTTGGATAACATATTAAGCCAAAGAGCACGGGTAGGCAATAGTCTCTGCTGAGACCAGTAGGGTATTTCTGATCTTCCTATATCACGTAGACTGCAGCCAGCGTAGAGGTATGCAGTAAAGCCAATATAATCTCCCAAATAACCCACAACTCCATGTTTGTGAAGACCTTTTATAACCCATTTTTATCCACTAAATTTCCATATCACATTAGCAAGGACAGATGACCTTTACAGACCATTTTCTATTGGTTTTGCTCCATAAAATATTAATGTGCAATTTCCCACTTTGCTAGCACTCCAATCACGACACAAGTCTCGTACTTCTCAGATTCATTACTGCCCCTAGTAATTAAGTCCATTCAACAGATTCACAGCAACCTATTAACTATTTTAAAATGACACTATATTCACTGTGCATCTGATTTTAAGTTAATTGTAGAATAAGGTTTAAAAACTCATGCTCAGGTCTAAAGAAATGTAATTCAAAAGAGAACTTGATTCCTACTGAATGCTACTTTTGCAAAACATCTCCCTAGTTTAAAAAAAAAATCCATCATATGAAGATAGACTCAATCTTCGTCACTCTTTGCTAACCAAGGGACAGTGGTGCAGAGATGCCCTAATCATACTCATGATAGAGACATCCAACTAGCTGTCACCAACTAACTACAGCCTAACTAAATGTAATTAGGTGA
>JAUBNY010001169.1:921983-934002 GCA_032275445.1 Crypturellus soui
AAGGTAATTCCTATTTCGGCTTCATTTTCTGCTTCCTCCAATTCTCTTATTAGTAGACAAGAATTATAATTAAAAGGCTATTTTAATTACAGTTTGGACCAGGGAATTAAGTGGCCAACACCTACAGATCAAGAAAATAATCAACAGTAGGGAATCAATTTTCGTTTGTACAGGGAGAATTTAAATAAATTAATAAATAGAAATGAAATTTGTCCCCAGATAACCCTGGGTTGTTTAAGTACCTCCAGGGAAGAGTTGTCTTCCTAAATAACTGCAATATAGAATAGGAATTTTCTGAGGGCAATCATGATAGACAGCTTACCTGTCATCTTAAATTAATGTATTTCCAACTACAAGCAGGCTCAAAGACAATCTACAAATTTATTTTTAAATCTAACAAAAAACCTACACACCAAGAACAATAGGATTCTTTTCAAAAAGAAACAACGCATTATACATTGGGGATTTATTTTAAAAACAACCTTCCTCTGAGGTCCCCACAAAGACAACACGTGTGAGCATTACCTGGCTCCTGTCTCCCAGATCCCAGCTGACACCGTGCTATTGATTTTTAACCCGAAGAAGCTATCATCATTTACTATGTAAATTTTTTATTGCTTGATGTTTATTGATTTCTGCCAGATTCTTTACAGTCTATCACATTTGTCAGGAAGGCCTGCCATGCATGTTGTTAGAAACGTTGACAAGTACAGTTTAGCAGGGAAAGGGAATACGTGTGTGCGCACATACGGGCCTGGGCGCAGGGAACATGCATGACAGTTCATTTTTAATATAGAAAGCAAAAATTTTAAATGGGCTGCTGCATATCTAGAGTAGCTAATTCTTAACCTCATCTTCAGACTGACACTGCCCTTACTGCCAAATATCGCAGTTCTCTCTCCTAAAAATAATACTAGGAATTAGCATCAAATATACGATGCAGGGAAAAAAAAAAAGTTACCTAAAAAAGTGTGTACAAACTTCCCACTAACACCAAAAAAACTCATCTGAGCCACTAAACCCACTGATGCTTAAAACAGACCTCTCCAGACATAAATGATTTTTAATTTTGGAGTTGGTTTTTGTTCTCCATGGGGCCAAACTATTAACAGCAGGGAGGATCTGGGTAGGATTTCTCTTGGGGAACACAACTGGTGGAGCCTGTAGTGGATTAATTGCTCTGCAACTTACTGAAGACAGGATTTCCTAAACTTTCCTGGAAGAAGCTTCTTTCCACCTCGGTTACCAGACAAAATCTGTCATCGTGCACATGTCACAACAAGAAACTACTAGCCGAGTAAGCACAGATCAAATATTTACCATTCCATTGACTTATTCTTTTGCCTTCTGCAATTTAGCTCTGTTCAACACTTGCACACAACAGCCCAGGCACAATATGATGATGCAACACACTGAATCCCTCACACTTTTTTATTTATTTTGTTTTTAAGAAAAGGTACAAATGAACAAGCTGCTGGATCTGAAAAAATCTCTTTGCCCAGGACATCAGTGCTGTCCTTGCAAACAGAAAGGTAGAGCAGTAGCTCTGAACGTGCTTTGTGGCACTCACACTGACCACAGCCAAGGAAGAGGCAAAGAAATGTCACTCAGATGCAGGGAGCTCACAGATAAAGTTATTGATCTCCTCCTGAGCTAATGAAGAGGAGCCTGTATTTCACAAGCACCAGCCTCTGCTTCTGCTCCAAGAGTGAAGCATCCACGAGCACAAGCGGATGGCTCTCGGTGGGGGGCACTGAGTTTCTGGCAACATCCAGGTACCACAGGGTTTATAGAAAAGGAAGTATATGTAGTTTTATCCAATACAGAGGGTGATGAGTATGTACTTACCTCATATACTAAAACTGCACAGTTAGTAATAAGGTATCTGTACCCTTTTTCCCAGGCACAACAGAGCCAGCCTTCCAGAGGCAGCCCAGCAAGTGGGGGCAGAAAGGCACTTTTCTTCCTTCTTTCTCCTTTAAAACCAGATGCTCAAAGCTCTGACCAAAGTGACAGGGAAACCATAAAGGAGGGTCTGGAGCTAAAGCTGCTGGATACAGTTAGTACAATGAAAGCCACGAGAAAACCTGAGTGATATCTAGTGATGGAGAGTACACTGCAAGGAGAGCAAGAAAGCAACTGAGTCAAAAAAGAAAGTTTTCCAGTCACAGTAGAGCTCATTCTCATCTAAGAGAAAAGGGTCTTCCAATTAATTACCCACCAAGTTTATATACTTAATATGGAATAATACTGGAATCCTCCAGCTTCAGGTTCCAAAAAGTAAATTAGTCATCTCTCAAAATTTACTAATCTAGCAAGTATGCCACTGAAATCCAGATTCTTCCATACTAAATTTAACTTTCATGACATCAACTGTATAAAAATTGAGATAAATCACACAGGCTACAGGCAACAGTGCCTCTGCTCCCCCCCTTTTCTTTTTCCATTTTTTTGCATCAAGTTGCTCCACCTCAGCTTCCAGGCCATAAGACTAATACCAGACAAAGAAGGATACAAGAAGGTTTAGAAAAAAAGCTAAGGAGGAGAAAGTGCTGCAGTTATGCTCAATTATGTATCTACAATGTTTAAGCAAAGAGCTGTGACCCTGACTGCTGCTATAAAGAAAGTGTGAAGGCAGCAAAATGGAGCATAATGAAAACACATAATGAATTATCTATGCTCAAATACTGAGTTCCAACCAATCCCCTGCTAAAGCTAAACAGTCACTTCCAAACAGGCCAATGTTTACTGTTCCTTAACACAGTAATTTTTACTAAAAATAGCTTTGTAAAATCAATTTTTCAAAACCAGTATTTCTATTTTGGACAAAGGGATCAGATTCTATGGGTTCATGACAAATTTCTAGCAGATATCCCACTATTACAATAAAAAATTTTAAGTTCCAGTCCAGAAAAGGAAAGCAAGGAAAAATACCTAATTTTATACACAGATGGGATTAGTTTGGTTTCAGTTGTTCTGAATATCACTTTTATTAGGAGATATAAAGTTAAAAAAAAAGAAAAACACACACACACCTTCAGAAGTTACCAGAAAATTGTCATTAGTTCTGCCTTACTGTTAAAAAAAAAAGTGCTGATGAAGCAACATTTAACGACTCTTCTCCAACAAAGGTCAAAACTCAATAAACTAAGTTAAGACTTCCAGGTGCACAAAGGATAAGACCCTGAAAAGTTTTCCACTACTTTTATAGTGAAAGAGAATCCAAGTAAATAAGTTCCCTTCTGATTAGCATCTGAGTATTTCTCAAAAGTCGCCCACACTCCTACTTTTCTCATTTATTTCACTTGCTTAAGGTACAACCTTTTTATTTTACCTGCTTAAATCAATGAACTGTTTTTCTTCACATGGAACTGAGAAATACAAAATGAGTCAGGGCTGCAGCTTTTAACTTCAACGGGTTTTGAAATCATAGATTATTCATTATATATATATTTTTTCTGCTTCCCTCTAAAACAGCCATTATTGGATGCAGCTAGGTGAGGGATACTAACCTCAGGGAGGCTACTGCTCTGATGAAGAGTTTCAGATAATTTGTTAAGGAGTCTAGCTACTATTTTTCTTAAGTGCTATATATCATAATGATCACCAGACTGGATGACAAGAAGAAATATTTTCTGGTGAAACCAGCAGAGACAGAAGAGGTTTTCTTCTTTCTTCCATAGCATGAAACAGCTCACAATCAGACTGAAATATTAGTTTCATTAACATCATTTAACTTAACATGACATATTTAAATGAGAGTTAATGGCCTGTAAGAAATCATGACTTGGTGGTCCATCACGGTCTCTGAAATATAACAAGAGACCCCCACAAATTAGTATTATGAATAACATTTTTCCAGAAAGAACAGTGTAGGACGAGACAAAATATATCTTAAGATGTTAGCTTGCTCATTTGTGGAAAGAACTGTTTTTATTAATAAAGAGGCTTATAACATATAATTTACTTAGTTTCATTTAAATTAAGATACCAGCAAGACAGATAATCTCTCATGACTGTTTCACCATTCTTTCTTTTCAATTCTTCATGGGAAAAAATACTTTTGTTAAAAAAAGTTTTAAAAACAATTGTTCCCCTTCTCCTTTTAAGGAAAAAATGACAGGCCTGCCTTAAACATTTATATTCGTAGATTTTTGAAATCCCAGTGAGCTTCACAGAAACCAATTTCCTTTGTTCTACAGAATAATGGTTTCTGCATCCTCCTAAATTCACTAAATTCCAAGAAACTGGAATCTATTACAAACAGATATATCTGAATATATTTCAAAATGTTGGGGAAAAAAATTCCCCATACTACACATTTGAATACTTGCAGGCAAAAAAGTATTTTTAAAAATCTCAGCATCCTCAACAGAGCATGCAGGGGGCACATGCATTCTAGTAGAACCACTTTTCCGGGTGGACTTAAGGAAACACTGCTCCTCTCTGCTTTGCCTTTTGACCAATCTGTTCTTTCAGCGTATCAGTGGGGATCCAGCTGACAATGACGTGTTTTGTCTCCCAAAAGAATTACAAGAATGCAGCAGGTAGCTAGGAATGTACCCTCCTGGCCTGTGCACCAGCTTGTGCCCCGCTCCCTGTTCAACACTTGGATGCTCGGTTGCCTATTGAGTGGGTCCCAGCCTGTGTTCATCATCACTTTTCCTTCCATACTTCTCCATGCTGGTAGAATTCACCAAAGCTCAAAAGAGAACTATAGACAATCTACTCCTTTTATCAACTGTTATGCGACATGCCAGAGAGGATGCTTCGGGGATGAAATATTCCTGGAATGTTTCACAGAGATCTTTTGCCAAAGTTTCCAATGACACCACCAGACTCAGCACACAGAGATCAAAGCAAGGAACATGGCAAGCGCCGGCTGAAGACTCCCACGTGTAAACAGCGACTTGGGTAACTTTATAAGCAACAAGATGTTCTCAGAGAAAAACAGCAGCAGAGGCCATAAGATGATCAAAAACACACAAGTAAAGCATAAGGACAGCAAACAGGAGCATAGCATGAGCAAAGCTTGATTAATCCCATTAACAAACTGACAGATCCAAAGACACTAAAGGAGCAAATGAGCGCATATATTTGGCCATGCATAATAATTACCTCAGGTGAAATAAGCTGTAGAAGTCTTTAGCTACGTTCCATAAAGAGAAAGAAGAAAAACAACATTAGCAACTAAGCTGACTAGGTTCAATACCTGTGTGATGAACACTAATCAGTTAGTGTGCAGCGCAGAGACCCGGCAGGTGCAGAGGGCTGGAAGAGCACGCCAATTCTGTGTCCTGATGATACCAATCTAAAAATACACCTCGGTTTCAGCAGGCACATGAGGAGAAACTAGAGAATGGCATACAAAGCAGGTGACAGGGAGGGCTCCAAAGAAGGGGGAAGAATGCAAACAATCAGATGGATGAGGTCTCTCTGAAGAAATGAGAGAGATGTTGAACGATGACACAGAAGCAAGACTAAAAAATTTACCATCTTGCATGGAAGACATTGATTTTTGATGTGCTCAGAAAGGAAAGCTGATATTTGTATCAAGATCCTGACATGGGCCACGCAAAGACCAACGTTAGAGCCCCTGCTCTGACTTCCCCGGCAGACTTTGGGCATACATCTTCATGCCTCTTCTCTAGACCTGCTATAGGTAAAAATGAGCACATCAATATTTCTGGTTTTTTTTTTTTTTTACTTTTTTTTTTTCTTCTTTTTTTTCCTTGGCCCCCCCGGACCCCTCCCCTCCCACCCCCCCCCCGCCAAGGTTTGGGTGAATAAGTGCTCTAACATACAGTGTTGTGTTTTGTGTGGCTTTTGTTTTATGCTATTTTGACAAATGGCTATAAGTTGCAGAATTACAGCAAATTAATTGCCTTCACCAAAATCAAAGTTAATTTGATTGTGATATCTTTGCTGTAATGCCTAAGTTTCCATATGACATTTTTTCAGTTTCATTAGACAGTCTGCTATTATAATACTAGTACAGTCCTGCAACAGCCAACCTAGGGGATATCAAAGAATTAAATTCCTTGGCCTACTCTAAAAGGTGACTCCAGTGCAATGCGAATCACCAATTCACTTTGTTCCAAACTTAGCAAAGATAGTTTTGTTTCCATTCACCCAGTCAGAATTTTCCTTGTCATTTCAGGAAACAGTGAACTTCAAATGTGAATTTCTGAATTTTCTGTTGAAAGCACCTTTTTTTTTTTCTTTTTCGCTCAATTCCTATCATAGTTAGTCAAGCTTATTTCACTCAAAATATGGACCAGACAAAATAAAAGATGATTCCCAATCTGTTAATGCAACCACTGACACCTTAAGTTATAACACTGGCCATCTCGGGTCTGGTATAAACAGGGAGAGGAAAAGGATGCAATCAATCTAGCTACCCTAGTGAAGCAATAGACAGGGAAACACAGAAAAACCTGGTTACGGTTTTCAGAGTGCATATACACAGAGTTAAGTTCTGCTGCAGAATATGGTGAAAAGAAACTTTACATTTCAGAACTGGAAATGTCATTTTAACTAAAAAGGGATGTTTTAGGAACATATGGTTCAGCAGTTTGCTTACTGAGATGCAAGAACATCCTCTGCCTTAGCCACTGAACACTTTTTCAAGATTCATTAGAACACAAGTAAGACCAAAATATACAACAGCAGCACCTCCAGTACCCATTTACTCCAAACAGCACCAAGTCAACATCATTCCTATCCATCAGCCCGGGTAAAAGACTGTCACATGCCAATAAATGTTGAATTGAGTGCATGGCTGGGACGGGAAAGGGGACATGAGGGTGCTGCTGAGCACACCAGTTGCAGACGTGGCAGGTGAGGGGCCAGCCTCGTCTCGCACGTTGATAAAGCCGGAATCGCTGCCCAGCGGACGGGGCTCCTACCTGACAGCGAGCCGGACCCTCTGCGCCGCCAGCAGCTCCGCGGGTGCCGTGACACTCATCTCCCCATCCTCAAAGGCCAGTGGAGCTCCCTGTTGAGATTTCAAAGTGCACATTGTGAAACTAGCTAAATATTTATGCATTTCAAACAACGGCTGTATTAAATGAGGGGGTCGGGGGGTGAGATTTTGCCCCGAGGCCATGTATTGTCAGCAGCTGCTCCCTCTTCTCCATCTACCTTTTTAGAGCCTGCCGGGCTGCTCCGACTCTCTCAGTCCATGGAGCAATGGCAAGGGGAGGGATGAAGCCAGCTGCAGGCCCGTGCCAGACCTACAGCACAGGCTTCTTCCACCCTTGCCACCCCTTAGGAGCGGCTCTCTGGTGCAGACACCTTTTCACAGCAACTTATCAAAAAGTGAAGTTATGTGACCACTTGACCAGACTAAAATACAGTGTGCACACGGCCTCATGTTAATGCTAAAGCTCTTTTATTACTGAACTTTCTCTCCCTGATCCCTAGATTCTTTATGTTTGCATTTTTTTCCATACTAGGAGAGGGGAAGAGGTACCAAGGAGATAAGAACACTGTCAGCAGGTGATATATTAGCTTTAATGTACTGTACTTCATTGCAACTCTCATGGCAATAATGTAAACAGAGTAAAACATGTAACAAAAAGCTTCTTTGGAGAGGTCATTTCTGCCAGCTCTGCAACAGGAATAGACCTGGAAGACATAAATCTTCAGCTGTCAGCACACTAAGAGAATTCAATTCGGAGCTTGATCTTAACTAGATAAAGACTAAAGTTAATAATTAGGTTTTGTTGTAGCAGTGTCACAGTTTTCCAGTGTACATTCTTACCATGTTAAGCTGTCCTAAGACAAACAGTAGCAATATTATAAATTAATTGCAAAGAACAATGCCAACAAAATAGGTAATTTCATTCTCAGGAAGAACTTTAAACTCTAGTAGAAATTGTGCATTAAAACTCCACATTTCTCTACAATGCTGGGATTAAAAGTTTTGACATTTTCAGCAGCCCCCCAGAGAAGTGTAGAGCTTATTTTCATTTTTAAAATAGCACGGCAGTGGTGGTGGTTCTTTTTTTAAAAAAGAATCACCTTCAGCTTTGCAAGCAACCCAGTGCACGTCAAGCTGGCCTCCCTTCTGGATCACACACCACCTACGAGCTTCTGCCACTGTAACACTGGCCACAAACCTCTTTGTACATTAAAGAGAATGTAAATCAGAGTTGGCTTCCTCTCCAGAGCCAATGCAGCTCACTGAGAGCTAATTTCTGTCACTAATGCAATGGAAAAACTCTCTCTCAAAAAAAAACCCAAAACAAAACAAAACAAAAAATACAAAGAAAAACACACAAAAAATCCCCCAAAATATATGGAATAACAACATTTCTTCTGATCACTTTTCACAGTAGAATTGCACCTCAAAGAGCAACTCCTGTTACATCACACGCTACCATATTAACCTCACAAACAGGAGCCCAAGGCCAGGTAGCAAGTTAGCAGCAGAAACCTGCCGCCCAATCTTTACACAATGACCTCATGTTGCAAAAAGATGAAGCCTTGGGAGCAATAGGTAACGGATACAGACAAAGCTCATTAGCAACTATTTCCTCCTTGCAAAGCTGCCCTTCGTTAGCTAACTCATGAAAACACCGGTGCTGAAAAGCCTCTCCTTTTTGGAAAGCTCGAAATACAGCCAAGCCACAAGCAGATTTGGGCATTGCAGATCAACCGGCTTCTCAAACTAGATCCTAGAGACTCCTGAAAGCACTGGCTGCTGCATGAGACGGCTCAGGGCACAGCACTCAGCTCGATACGTAGCCACAGGGCTGTCTGGCTGCCCAAAGCTGCCCTTGCACTCTACACGGCTCTGCAAATACTACGTTAATTCTGTTTCAGAGCTTCTGATGGTCTTTGCGTGTTCAGCCAAGGGCAGGATGCACCTTCTGACCCACAGGACTGAGCTCTGGAAATACCCTGGTTGTTAAAGGGCTGTTAATCCCCTCAGTTCCCCCCCAGCAGCCTTCAGTCACACACCTTCTACTCTAAGGAGTGTCTGCTTTGACACACATTTATGGAAGTTTCTCGAGCACTGGGAGCAAATTCACATTGAACAAGCACTAAACCGAGCTGAAGCTCAGAAGTAGATGAGAAGTTCAGAGAAACACAAATTCTGTAAAACAACTGCAAAAAAACTTCAAGTCCAGACTCAAGGTATAAAACGGACAACCACTAACTACAAACTCGAAGGAAATAAATAATTACTTAGAAACATATATGGTATCTTCTCAAATCTGGTAGAGCCCAAGGGAGAACATCCTCACCTGCGACTTCTGTGAGCAGGTTAAAAGTGAAGGCAGGTGCCCGAGGCTGGAGGTGGCAGTGCAGTGTCCGGGGGAGGTCGGGGCCGGCCGCGCTCGGGAGCCGGGGAAGGCCAGGCCAGGCCACCGCTCGCTCCCGCCGGCGCCACAGGGACACCAGGGCCCCAGCAACCTTCTCATCTGCTGCTCTCCCAACCAGACACTTTTAATTACCGCATTTAAAAACCCAACGCTTTTAGCAACACTTGCAGGATCACGGGATCACTTGCTGACAGCCAGAATGAGTTTCAAAAGCCTCGGCGCTATTTTTAGCTTTCAAAATCAGCACTTGCATCAACATTCCCAAACTAATTAGTAGGTGCTACAAACCCAAGGTGTTTACCTTCAGCTACGGCAACAGAAGCAACACTGCGGCGGCACGGGAAGACGAGCCCCAAACCACACACCTCGAGAGGGCCACGGAAAGGCCCGTTCCGGTGCTTCGGAAAGGCCTCCCAACATCACATTTTGTGTGGCGGGAACAAAGCAGTCGTTTCTATCATCAAAGCATGAAGTCTAATGTGTGTCCACAGGCATTTCTGTCATCAAGACATAATTTCAAATGTGCGTCCACAGGTCTCTAAAACCACTAAAAAACTTGTTCAACTCAGCGCCCTTCATTACGACACTCCTGCAACCTCAGCACCGCAGGCAGGAGAACGCGGCAAACCACAAGGTTTAACGTGTTTGGGAGCCAGTGCCAGAATCCCCCCGCTTGGCCTTAAATCCACAATGGGCCTTATTTTTGCCCAAATTGTGGTCCCCAAACAATTAGCTTCATTAAGTAAAATGTACAGAGTTGGGATATCTCAAGGCCAAAGAACACTCCGACAAGTGAAATACTTAAAAGTTATCAACGGGCACAAACTTGGTCTTAAGACATCTTCCTGAAAACAAGATGTTGTAACTGGAAAAAAATACAAAATCAGAGGCTCTGAATAGGTTAAAACTATGAATTGTAACATACCAACTGCTCGTGGGTTATACAAAGCTCAAAGTCGCTCAGCTCCTACAAACGAGGAGCAGCCTGGTGTCAATATCCGCACTTCAGCTGCTTAGCTCATCTTGCACTGTCAAGATAATATCAGACGATCTTTCTGCCCACACAACTTCACAGAACCAAAAAAGCTTCCCGAAATATAATTACAAGCAGTGTGCTTTAGTATTGCAAAAGCACATATAATGTCTCCAAAAAAAAAAAAAATCTGGATTTATTTTTTCACTTCTTTTTTACTCCAAATTAGTATAATGAAATATAAAAAAGATCCTTTCAAAACCAACCGCTAACAGAAAATGAAGCCTGTTTCCCAGCATGCTCTCAGGAGGCATTACAGAACCTGGCTGAAGGAGATGTTGACCAACAGATATGCAGCCTGTCGCACTTAAACCAGGGTATTTATAACCACAATTAATTTATTTAAATTAAAAAATTCTTGACCATCTAACATCCCTGCAATATCAATGCAAAAATCAATGCAAAGCCATGCAATAAAATGCTGCTAAACCAAATGGAAAAGAAAAAGATTACAGTATTTGTTACTGCATATTTCTTACTTCTCCAGCGGTCTACTTGATTTAAAACGTTCTGCCTCCATAAAACGTGATAAGTATTTTTAAACAGCTCACAATACTTCCATTTCACTTACTGATTAAACTACATCATCCTCTTGAACATTCAGAATGAAATTCATTTGAAATGGATAATTGATGCAATTGTGCAGTATCTACAAATGCAATTAATCACTCGCTAAAGATGATTTTTAGGCACACAACATATGAAAATAAGAATCATACAGCTTCTTTCAGTGTTGTCAATTGAAATGTATTCTACTAGACTGTTAAAGGTTATTTTTCAAAATAAGAATGGCGACACATCTTCAAATACTTCTGACATAATATGCAAGGGGATTCATGTTTAATTAGCACAGCACAAAGACAAGCCAGAGTACAGTATCGCTCCTGGCAATTATATGACACTTTCAGGAACTGTAACAGCAACATTTTCCCCTTTCAGCTACCAGTGGGCTTCTCAAATGTTGTGCTGTGCTTGCTAATCTTGGCACTAAAGAAGATATTTTAAGCCAAGGGCATAAATAGACACACTCTTGGGAATCAGTCTGGAGTAGATTAAGAAATTATTCCCCCCAAATTATTTGCTACCAACTCTGTGCCGAGGGTGATCATCACAGCCGAAGTGCATTAGTGGATTACACAGATATGCCCAGCCTCCTTCGGTGCAAAATCAAGCTGGTTTAAACCATCCTCCCCTGCTGGGCACACTATTCTGTGTGACTCTGTGCAGCAGCAGATGAGGAGCGGCCGTACCACACGCACAGTCCCACTGAGGTGCTAATTATCACCAGGAAAGGAAGGGCAGGAGCATCTAATGCCCATGTGGCCATTTCCAGATTCACTGCTTGTGCCCAAGAGCAGTGCCCAGCACCTCACGCCAACAGGACTGCTCAGCCTCTAATCCAGCAAAATATTCAAATAAATTTTCTGGCAAAAACAACCTTCAAAATGTTTCCCTAAACCCTTCCCATTTACCAGCTCCCAGTTTAGGTCCAGTCCTATCCAGGCCAAAATGCAGCGGATGAGACTTCTTGTCTATGTCAACTCAGGGTACAGTGAGAGTTATGCCACGGGTCTGGTTACCCAGCCTACAGCACACACAAAACACACATCTACTGTGACCTTAGCCAACACACAGCAATTTCCAGCTGTGATAG
>JAUBNY010001169.1:954644-968958 GCA_032275445.1 Crypturellus soui
AGTATGAACAGTATCCTCTACCACAGATCCCTCCTGGCTCCAGCTGAGGCACGTTGCTCGCAATGTCATTATTACCCACAAAGGGTCATTATTACCCACTAAAGTTGTCTGACTGTGCTAAGCCCCTCCTTTAACATAGCACTTGTTCCATATTTTAGCAGAAACTGTGTCTAATTCCCTTGCTTGTGTCTCATCTTTACCCTTTCTGTTTTAAACACCCATTATTTACAACTTCAATATCACGCAATACATAAAAAGGAGTGTATAAGTAATAACACTGAGCATTATAAGCATTATTATTCCTTCTTTTACCCATGCCACAAAGCAGCACTCGCATAAGGAAAGAGTAAATATAGATTCAAAAATAAACATTATGAACTCTAAAACCACAATGTGGTAAAGTACTTTGATTTTTAAAAATAGGAGAACGCAAACATTCACACAGCAACAGATTCCAAATTGTATTCATAATAATAATAAAAAGCCCCTGAAACCCATACCTCAGCCCTGCAGTTTAAACAAATCAAGTGCAGCTGTAGTTTATTAGTGCTCTCAGGCAGCAGATCCTGGTTAGCTAAACAAATAAACATGGTGTATTTGTGTATAAAAGCTAAAAACAAGAAGTGTTGGATTTTAAGCCTCTCCATGATTGCTAAGATAACACACGTTCTTTAAAGTTATTTTTCCCTTCGTGACCAAGGAATTTCTGATCACCTACTCCGTATTTCCAGGCACTCTTTAGGACAACAACTTCAAAATAGATTTTGAGATAGTTCTTTGCAAGCCAAGCAGCATCCTCCAGTCTCCGTTTCCTTTTCCAGATGAACAGGAACACCACAAAAATGCTCTTGCTGAACAACTGGAAAACTAGGTGCACTGATACTTTCATTTCTAAATTTCACAGCTCAAAGTCATATTCCAAACTCAAAAATCAAGCACACTGTTGTTAACAGTCTCAACATTACCATCCCAGTCCCTTTTCTAGCTTCCACCCTCCTTTTTTGTGGTGGAAAAAAGACATTAGTAAAAGAGGATAAAAAAAAAAATCCTCCATTGTCAAATATACAAGACAAGGATGAATTGAAGAACTTACATCAAGCTCATTTCTTCTCCCAAAGCTCTCCACTTAGATTTCTCCCCTTCCTGAGCTGCCTGCTGCGAGTAATCAAGGCCATCCTCTTGCAGACTTATTGATGTTTAAAGGGTGCATAGCAATTAAAAATATAGAAATAAAATAGCTCAATAGTCACGCCTTTCCTTCATGACTGTGAAGCCAGTGTACCAATAATTAGAGAAGTAACATTAGAAAGCAAACAGCGGCTTGACGTGACACCTATTCCTATAGTGTGGGAAGATGCCCGTACAAAGAACGAAACAGAAATCACCTTGCAGTAGTTCACGTAACTCATGCGAAGGGGCCCTTTGGCTAAAATAGCATGGCAGCTCTACTGCCAGCATCTCAGCTGGAAGCTGGCTTCAGAGCAGGAGAGATCGCAGGAGATCGGGAACATCAACATCTCCAACTCCAGAGGGGAAGAAACAAACATCTTTCGAGAAGATATTTTGGAAAAAAGTGGTAAGAAATGAGAACATCTGGAAGAAACTGAGAAAAATACTTCTAATGACTTAAGTAAACTGCCTATAGGTGATAAAAGCACCCTGACAACACATACTAAAACACAGTCCATGTCCATCATATGCACATATAGACCTCTAATTTGGTCATCACCACCTCCCTTAGACCTCAGACAAAAACATAACGGAAACCCAACTCTGATGCTGTTTCTTATGTGCTGACTGCCAGGCCGTCCTCACCATGGTCAGGAGGGATTTCCTCCTCCTTGAAACCTTGCCCAGGGCGTCTCCTCCCATGGTATCAATGTAGCTTGCACCAGGCCTGCAGAGCCCACATGGGTGCCAGGGCCTTACTCGTGCCACGCAGCCCTGGGCAGCGCTGCCAAGGGAAGGCCCTGCAGCTCTCCTCGCTCCAAGTCACTGTGTATCACCCAGTCTCAAGCCACCTAGATCAACTGCCCTTCCCTCTGCGAGCGTCACCCTCAAACACAAGCTACACAGATTCATGGGTAACTGCATATTTTCCCTTTACTCTTATGTTTTGGAAATATTTTTTTTTTAACTGCAAATATGGTTGAAACAAGCATATGGTAGAAACCACACTTAGACTTAAATTGGCTACATTAGGGAAAAAAAACAGAAGAGAAGTTCTGCCATTTGTGTACAATTAAAAGCTGAAAACTCCTATCAACACAATGGCAAAGGCAACCTCTCCATGCAGAACGCTATCCAGTCTTCTTAGTTTGCTTGCTAAATATTTAGCCCAAAAGACATAGGTTGACATTAACGCTCATCCTGATTAGGAGGGCATCCCGGCTCACTGCGCAGCACTCCTGTCCTTCGGCAAAGTCGGCCTTTGGGGAGTGCAGGGGGCTGGCTGCTCTTCCCTCCCTTGTTCTCTTTGCTCTTCTGCTTTTAAATCTCTGTGTTTAGTGAAGCACAGGTCACCTCGGGGCTGAAAACAGTTTATTCTTGGGGATTTAGGATGCAGCCCGGTGTTACGGGGCCAAACTCGGGAGGCTGCTCAAGACAAGTGGAGTTTATCACCCGCCAGCTTTTTCTGTCGCCTGTGCCATATATAACACAGTCTAAAGCACTCATTTAGAAGGGGTTTTATTGCTGTTTGGGGGCAAAAGCTCTCAGGTGACCACTTTGGGGTAAGCTGCCAAATCAAGAAACATAGGCCATACAAATACATGTGTTTAACTGCATCAGTGGCAACTCTCTAATATACTGCAAGTTGTTTTTCTCCAGGTAACAGGCAAGACCTGTTTTACGGCAGAACAAAAGATGCACTTGGACTGAATACAGTAAGTGGGTGGAAAGATTTATAATAAATAATGTACACCGTTAAAGTCATAATTTTAAATTTTGCTCCTACATATAAAAATGCTGACTATGATGGGAAAAAAAGCTGTCCATCAAGGATCTATCAAACTGTCAACTGCTAAAGGCCATCCTAATGACAATAATTCTTCTGCCTGCTTCCAGTTTACGTTCTTGACAGGACAGGCAGGAAAACTATTTTCTCTCCTGTATATGCTGCTCCATCACCACCTTATTTTTTTAAAATATAAAACCTCCTTCTGAGCAAATAAAGTTTCACAGCAGCGTTAAAACAAACACATATGCATATACACCCTCAGCTGAAAATGTCACTTCACCACAGATAATTAGTGGCTGGAAAATCTGACATACGCTAGAAACCATGCGAGTGGGAAGTTGGAGCTTAAACTGGGCCTGGCTTGAAACCGTTCAGGCACCGAAAACAAACATTACAAACAGGATATTAGTTTGTATTAAAATACCAGAAAGGTCATTAAAATGCGCTACATTTCCTTATTTTTACCAGAGAAATTTCATACTGGCACATCCCCAGCAAGGCTTTTGCAGCCATCTGTATGGGGCGATTCTGCTGCTCCCAGGTACGTTTCCTACCACCAACCCAGGCATCGGTGATGGCTCTGCTGAAGAGCTAAACGTAGCCAATTGCCAATGTTAGCTTGTAAATTCTACCTTGTGATAGAACTGTGGTTTTTTTTTTTTTAACTTAAAAAAAAACTATATAATTCTCATGCTATTTGATTTATGTTTAAGGCTAACTCAAACTGCTGATAAAAGCACCTATAAATACAATTTAAGATGTGCAGCTATCTATTTCTTCTAAAGTGCACACTGCACTTTTAAAATTCCCATGGATACAAGATTAATTTAATCAGCCAGACTGATGTAGCAGCTAGACAATTGACTTAAATCTATAAACAGATGAAAACCAATTTCTAACAGGCACTTTCATATAGCAACCAATGCAGAACAAAGTATTTCCCTATTGCTCTGAACTAAAATGTATTTTTTCTCATAAAAAAAATTAAAAGAATCGGCCCTTTCCAGTACAGGCTCGGTGCTACTCCTACCCAGGTGAAGTATCTATAGCAATCACCACAGCATCATGTCCCTATGACTGATGCTCCCTTCCCAGGTTCAGACCCAAGAATACAAATTACAGCCACTTCAATCATTTTGTGTGTTAAGTATGGTATAAAATCAAAACAATAATCTCATTTCTGTTATATTCTGTTTCTTCCTCCTCTCTACCATGACTCCTGTGAAGTCATAAATTTCTTTTCAAGAGTAATCTTTTTCAGATGGCATTCATATGTAAAGGAAGCTAAACTCTAGACATGCATAAAAAACATTTAAAATGTTTTCTTGTTAGCTGAAGTCTCACAACTTGCTGGATACAGCAAAAAAATTCATTTTATTAAACAGACTAGTTTATTAAGCAGCATATTATCTGTAGTTACTGAATTTAAATCAATCATTTTAGGCTAATACATCCTATAAGATTTTAAAACTAATAGATCTCAGATGCTCACACCTCATTTTTATTCACAGATTGAAAGGTGAAAATAAGCATTCCTGCTAGTTCAATTCCCAGCCCATTTCTCAACTTCAAATCAAGCAGTTAATGAACTGTACGAGCTGAATAAACTGACGCCAAGAAAACACTCTGGGCACCTGTGGCAGGGGCTGTGCTGCCAGGGCCGGGCTGGCCCCGCGGCCACCAGCGCGCACGGGGCCTGCGGCAGGGGCTGCTCCCCGACTCACCGCTTTCAACTAAGGTTTTTCCAGCTAGAGGAGACAGCTTGAATATTACTCTATTTGTAGTTTATTGCAAGCAGCACAACACTAAAATAATAATATTTTAAAGGTTTATAATGAATCAAGACACTAACATAGTTTCTCATAATATTTAAATATGTCCTATTTTAACATTTTTTTAAATGAACATATCAGGTATACAAACCTGGTCTAAATTAAGACTTTTTAAAATCTTTCCTAAAAATAGCAGCCAATGTTTTCAAACTTGAAAGTTCAGACGCAGATAAAGCAACCCAGTCACCTGAATTGCAATTCTCAGCAAAGTTTGAGGGGACAGGAGGGATGGAAGAGCAGACCCCTCCACCAGGCCAAAGGCCCAACTCGTTTTTAGCTGCAGGGTAATAGGCCATCAGCAGCAGAGCTTAGAGAAAAGGGCAAAAACTATAAATTGCAAAGTCATGGACTCCACCAGCTTGCAATAATTACTGGTTGAAAGAGTTCCAAATTGCATCCAGATCATCATTATTTAATAGCCACTGATGAGCCATCTCCTGTGAATTTGTCTAATTCTGTTTTCAAACACACTGATATCTTTGGCCCCTAGCATCACATTGCACAATTTCACAGTATGCTTTATGAAGAAGGGCTGCTTTCGGGCTGTTTTTCTTTTTAATACGTTAAATGCTGTTTCTGTTTGGTATTCCTAGTTCTTATGTGGAAAGTAAGGAAAGTGAGTAACAACTCCTTGTCAACCTCTCATAAAAAATCTGATATGGCAAGATGACTATTTCTGTAAAAAAGCTAAGGAAAGGCATCATCAGAGGACGATTTGTCCCCTCTTAGTGGTTTTATCTCAGTCCTCCCACCAAAGTACTCTGCAGGATCCATCCTCACCTCTAATCCTCCTGGACACAAACAGTTTTTCACTTAATGCCTAAAACAAACACACTCCACTCTAATGCACTAATGGAGCTATGAAGAAAACCAAATCCAAACCGAGAGCCGGCGTGCCAGTGGGAAAACCGTGCAGCACATTGGGGGAGAGGTGCAGCTTTTGCCAGCTCCGCTGCGGAGGGGCAAACAGCCGGCCCTGCGCTTGGCTTGGCTGCCACTCCAGATGTCTCCTTAGAGAAACGAGCAGAAGCTCAAGTGGCACTTCCCAGCAAAGAGCTCCCCAAATTAACTGGCAGCTAAGGCTCTTAAAAGGGTGCGTTCAATTGAAAGCACCGACAAAGAGCTCTATGGCACTGGGCAAACTAGCCAAATCATTTAACTGTTATTTGCAGTTTTTCTAATGATCGCTTTCATAAAGCTGTGCTGGTCTGTATGCTGGAACAAGTTCCTGCAGAAGCAAACAGCAACCAGTAAGCCATTAACAACCAAATATTGCAAAAAATGTGTAGGATTTAATTGTTTTGTTTGTTTTGTTTTCACGTGATTCAACCCTTGATACTAGCTATGCACTACAATCTATGAATGTTCACAAAAATAGCAACATCACACAATTAGGGAAGCAGGCAAAATTTTGGGAAATGTTTGGAAAGGAAAAATCACGCTGAAGTGTCAAAAAGCATCACAGGACTTTGTAGGAGCATTTACTCCATCATTCAGAGTCGTGCTTGTCCCCCAATCCCCTTTCCTTCAAGGAAATAAAAGGCTGAAGACGAACGTTTCGGATCGAGAGCTACTTCAGCAAAAAGCACAATTTGAAACGGAAAATGCTTTCCTCCGTATTTTCACGCGGATAACTCCTTTAACTTCTTGCTCCAAATTGACATTCAGTCAAGGATAAAAGGGAATCGAGGCAAGGGGAATGGTCAATGGGAAAATATTCTTTGGGGGAAATAATGTAAGGCAGAAGGGCTATAAGAAAAAATTGTGACTTTTGGCAACCTACTTGGCACCCAAGTTTGTAACCTGCAGTGCTAGTGAAGCCCTGGGGTCGGAAGGAAGGGCTAGCTGATTTCTAAGTAGACAACCCAAGGAGTGCAGAAACAGATAGAAGGTTGTTTTCCAACACGCATTTATAGAACGCATTGTTTCAGCTGCAAAACAAAGATAAACTGCAGTTATGCTGGCACAGACTTCATTTCCATGAATCAAGGACAACTAAGTAATCCCAAGCTGAAGTCATGAGGTCAAAATATATCAGGCCCGCACTCTGACTGAAATGAAAAGTTATCTTCAAACCTGCAGCTCTCTGGAGAGCACAGCCATTTGTTTTAGGAAAACCAGCAGACTAATTGATCATCACAATTCCCTAAAACCAGATTACTCCAAATGCCGCCGAGGAGAAAAATCTATCAAGTGCGGGGTCATAGCCAGAGGCCTGTGACAAAGGGCACAGGGCAGGGCGCGCTGGCACCATGCGGGGACCCGCTTCTAGGCACAGGGGACCAACAAGAGGTCGCATTTGCTTAACAAATAACCAGCACTGTGTGAACCCAAAGGAAGCACGTGCTTTTTATAATACGTTTCTTTTAATGCTGACCAGTGGAAACATGGAAATATTGGTCTCGTGGAATCAGAGGGATGGGGGTTGTTGTACATCTGTACTCCACTCGCAAGCAAACCTTGCATGATGAGCAGGGCAATTTTATGCAAGGAAAAGATGTCCTTCCTGCTTCCTCTGAAACAGCATGCAACACAAATAGTGTTTTCTTTGTAAAATAAGTAATCTCAGTTTATATTGTTGTCATGTATTTAAAGAAGGAGAATATATTTATTTTCCTCTCGGTTTAGAATGCATTGGGTATATATCCACCGCAAAGTGTCTCAGCACCCACTTCAAAGTGGGCTTCCCAATGTATTCTGCCAACATGCCCCTAAGCCTACCTGGAACACTGCTGCTTTCAACTAGCACAATAGAGAAGCTGCTTTTTGAGCTCTAAAGTCCCCCAGAAAGATGACCTCCATACCCTAGAGGTAAAAGCTTAACGTTCTGCCAGGTCTGTTGAGGGAGAAACTGCCAAAGGCTCCTGGAAAACAAAATTGCCTTCGCTTTCCTCATGTCTCAAATTAAAGCTGGAATCTCGGCCTCTATCAGCTGCTCCAAAGAGGACTAAGGGACAGCTTTGACTCACGGCGCACAGGGCCTGTCAGCCCAAGCATCTCTCACAACTCCATGAAGCGAGACACAAGCCAGAGCCCCTCCAGGGACATAGGTAAATACATAAAGTTCATTAAGCAAAAAGATTAGTTCATCTTCAGAGGCCCCTGAAATTACCTTGAGGAAGTCCTATGACAGCCAAGTTAGACACCCTTCCCACAAATCCAAACACCACAACACCAATGACTATCAAAAGGGAATTTTTCTTTTTTAGGTCAGTGGGATATGGAGGTCTAGAAGGAGGCTACCTCTGCTTTCAGGAAACAGATCTCCATAACAAGAGATGCTAGCTGTACTGTCCAAAATTCAAAAAACCTTTCAAAAGTACAAGTGGTCAACACAGCATGAGCCTCCACTACCACATTGTCATCGAGCAGCTTATTCTAAAAGAAGGTCTGCAACCGGTCATTCCAACCGTCTTTCGCAGCTAAATCTTCCCCTCACCCAGCAAATTGGTCAGATGAGATTAAGAAAACAAAACCAAATGCTGCTTTTGTCAGAGGCTTAGCACGTCAGACAAATTTTATAATACCATTGTGTGACAGTTCAGCAAAATGCTAGAAACTCCCAGTTATGTGAAAAAGTTAAAGTGACCAAAGAGAAATTAAACTCTTCCATTTTACAAGAAGTATTTGTACCCTTGGTATCAATAGCTGCTATAATGACAATTATTTCTTTTTTTGCCTAAGCTGAATTTAAACCAACACTAACAAAGGTCTATCTACATCCCTCTGAGACACTATAGTGAGTAACATGCTAGGTCTTACTGTAGCACCCAACAATCAAAGTAACTGAATTGCATCTGCTTCCCAGATGCAATTCCCTTGTACACAGAGGTGGCTTCAGGAATCTTCTTCTACCCAATTTCCAAAGCAAATGGGAAAGCAGAAAAAATAAACACACATGTTACTTTCAGGAAAAAAGTATCACGATGATAGCTATGTACACCTCACCTTCCCTTCCTACCTTAGGACTCAGCAGTGACAAGTATCACTGAGTACTGCCTTTCTGCCCCCAGGCAAAAATCTTGACTACTTAGTGCCAGGAGAGGAGCAAGAAGAAAAGCAGCAACCAGATTTGTGTGCACCCAACCAGCATCTATCAAACAGAGCAAACAAGGAAACTCTGAAGCAGTCAGGAAGGCATTTCAGCTCAAGGTGACATGGCCATAAAATGGATCTTCCATAAATAACTAAATTGGTGCTCTCCCTCCTACCCACATGGGCTGAAAGGAGAAAATAAAATAAAAAAAAATAAAAAAGAATAACCAAAAGGCTAAACCTCTCCTTCACCTTTGCTGTTCTGGCACCCACTGCACTGTGCGCAGACCATTTCTGGGGCTGCGGGGCCCCACGGGTCACAGACACCCATCCTGGGCAGACGAAGCCGGCGAGCTCAGCCCAGCCCTTCCCTATGGAGCCAGACCAAGGGGCGCGTTTCCCTGGATGAGAGCCTGCAGGCTGCAGCCCAACAGAACCTGCATGCGGCAGGATCACAAACAGAAGACGGGGCGGGGGGGGGTTAAAAACCCTCCGACCTGAAGTGAAGAAACACCCAAACCAAAATATTTTGAAAGTATTTTAGGAAGGTCACATCAATTTACAGATGTATTAGTTGTTACTCTGTGTTGGTAGTTTACTTTAATAATTCTGATAAAAACATATATATATATATATCTGCTGAACTCAGATTATTAGTAATTACACTAAAGATCACTTGTGCAAAATATGCACAAAATTAACCGTACTACACTTCGGTACTATAAGGAAATTCATACACTGTCAATAATAGTTGCTAGGTAGAACGTCATCATCCAAAGGGCATTTGGTTAGAACAAAAGCCTCCTCCTGTGCAGGATAAAGGAAGTGAGTGGTGAAATGATTTTATAGTTCTACTTTAAGGAAATATCGTGACATCTCACTTTACCCATTCAAAATAATGTTATCCAATTACATAAGGTCAGATCAAAGAAGATGCAACAATGATACAGGGAGGAAATGAAACACTTAAAGACTAAAAAAAAAGTCCAACTTTGAAGAATTCCAGTGCCTTATGGAAACACCAGGAAAACTGCTAACTGCAGGTTATGGTCTGGCTCCAGCAAAAGTGGTAACGTTTAGTCTTTAAAGGCTACACCTCAGTTCAAAGGCAATGCACAGCCTATAAGATTTTATAACCTAGGCAGGAGAAAGGCTGAGGAGTCCAGTGCCGACAGCCTTATTTTCCCCTGGGGGTAAAGTCATGCAGCTCCCCACAACACTGATCCTGAGATTTCACTGCTCAGTGAATATGCCCACAACATCGTGCATATACACAGTCTTACACTCACATATATGTAATGGATAATAACAGAAATAATGTACAAATGGCAACAAAGAAATGCAGACAACACTTGAGCTTAAGGATTTTTTAATTTACCTGCATTAGATTTTTTGAGAATAGGCAGACATTCAGTTGCCTATGTGTTTTCTTTTTTATTTTATTTTTAATGCTTTAATTTCAGCACCCCTGATTTCCTCTGGAAAGTTCTGCTCATAAGTCACTCGAAGCAGCAGCAGCCCAGACAAGTGCTCTCTCTGCTGCTGGCTCAGCAACTGTGTCTGTACCTACTCATCTACAGAAATAATAAAATCAGGACTTTTTTTTTACTGTTTCAAACAGCTGATTGGACAAATTAAATGCTGATATACTCCTATAAATTTTATAATATGCATCACCTGCTGTCTTTATCAACACTTGGATTTTGTAGCATGAAACTTATCCCTTACCAAATTAGTCTATCAAAAGGGTATTTTTCTCGAACAACATCTAATTAATAATCATTTCATTCTTAACTGAACCATACAGCAAAATTTTCAATATTCATTTTTTTAAAATACATTTTGACAGGAGCAACCAAATGCAATCAACAATTTCCTGCTAGCCTTGAAACTCTTTGGCACTAGACTTCAATGCTGAATGCAAGAGAGAAAGGGAACTGGAGGCATGACCAACCCCAAAGCTGTCTGCAGGCTCCACTTTCAGCACTCTCCTGGCCATTGAACAAAACAAAGACCTCCTCTGAGTAGAAACAAAATAGAGAATATGCCCCATTCCCCTCTTCAGGTTTCTGCAGAAAGAGTTATGGATGATTTAGTTACCCTTTTTACTTTCAGCTACATAATGGAAAAATTATGATCTCTGACTCAAACTGATTGATATGTAAAGCATATTATCGCAAAACAAAGATTTAACCATGTACCAAAGAATAATTTCCCCCCTCTTCTCCATCTCTGGCCAAGCAAAGGCTTTAACACCAGGTATAACAAATGATTAGCTTAGCTGGATCAAATACACAGTTTTCTAAGAGGAAAGTCAGGCAACAATCTCTTAAGTGTCTTTTCTAAAATCTATGTTAATTCTCTCATGTTTGAGAACGATAACATTTGGCTTTACATGCTTATTAAGCATCAAGCTCTAAATATTCTCTGGGTAGATCACCAGAAATACATCAGTCTCCAGAAGTCCAGAATAAAATAATGGATTCCATACATCTAATCCCTAAAGGCAGTCTGCAAAAACATTCTCTAAAAGGCCAAGAAAATCACAGCTTTTGAAACAAAAATCATGTTTTTTGAAACAGAGGTCTAGTGTTGGAAGTTGCAACTTTTAGATTTTTCTCTCTAAGACTTATTGGGTGTATTTGATCTCATCATTGTTGTCAAGGTAATAAGAGCTTTTATTTATTTATTTTTTTATTACCTGGGGAGCCAGAGCACTGTGGTTCATGCACCAGTGATAATGATGCAACCAAATTCTTTCTATTTTTTCATTTACTTCTCCATTTGCCTCTAGTGGAATTAGAAACATCATTTAAGGTCTGTGAACTTGCACCACAAAGGTAAATGCAGCACTTTTTACACTAATGAATTCTTATCACCAGTGATGCAAAATCTAGGAGAGAAAGGAATTAAATTTTAGAGCCCAGATTGAGTTTGCAGAATTGACAAGTAGAAAAATCTTTCATTTAACTTGTAAAACAAGACAACCTGAAAGAGAAACATTGAGACAAATGTCTTATATTTATGTGTTCAGCTTTAAGAAGCGAGCACTGATTTTAATTTCAAATGTATATTAGTTCTGCATTGAAAACAAAATAGACCCCTCATTAGCTGCTCTTTTCCTGCTATGTTTAATCTCCTTTAACTTCGACAAGAGTGGATTCCATAGATGCCAGGAAAACTGAACCATCAGGTAGCTTAGGGGTGATTCCAGGAGCACAAGCATTTCGCTAAACTCTTTTCCATTTTTCCACACAGAGACCTGAGGCTCCATCCTTATCCCACCTGCTCACACTGCCGAGTTTTATCACGCACAGTTACAAGGCTGCCAGCAACACTTGCAAACTGGGTGAATTCAGGACACGGTTCTTAACTTTTACAGGTCAAGCCACATCACTGATTTTATCGTGCAATTTGGGCATGCAGTCCCTTGGCAATGACCTCTTGGAAAGCAGAGAAGCCTCGCTGAACATCATTCATTTACTAAACGCTGTCAGCACAGCACTGCTTTGCAGCTAGGCATTCCGGGGATTCACCTTCAATCTCTTTTCAAAAGCTTCTGCAAACAGTAAATAGGCAACATCTTAGCCTGCTCTCAATCCCAGAAAGCATTTCAAACTGCTTTACATCCCGTGTACAAGACTTGCTCGTCTTAAGTTGAAACTGGTCCCCGAACCCTGGTTTTGCAGGCATGCTGTAAGAACACAGGGGATGCAGCACATTCCGTAGCAGCCTCCCATAGCAAAGGGATCTCCCTCTTTCTACCTCCCAACCCAACAGCAGACTAGTTAAGACAACTGGGAAAAGCACCTTCAGGCAGCAGTTCCACACTCAGTTCCTCAACAAAATTGCTTTTTTTTCCCCCCCAGTGACTTCACGGTTTTAAAATACTTTGCATAGATGTTATCTGTTCTGCTCTCAGATTAGAGGAGACTGGTCTGCAACCGGACAGAGATAGGAGAAGGAGGAGGCCCCAGCTGTATAGATGGTTTTAACATTCACTGAGGTAACAAGGCTCGGCCGCATGTCTGCCACATCAGCTTCCAGTGCCCAGCACAAACTCCTTAAAAGACCAACTTCTGTAATAAAAAACATCTTCACTGAAATCTGAGCTAAAAGATGGGGTGCTAAATATTCTATAAGTAAGAACTGCACCATACATATACTAAGAAGAGAAGTTAGACTATTAGATGTTGATCAGAAAATTAACAAATGTTAAGACATACATACCAAGTTTCAGGGCAGAAGGAGTCACTTCAATCTCCCCCCCGACTGGCTGGAAGGCAGCCAGCTGAGTGGTCACCTCTGTCTCAAAAGGGTCTGGGCTGTTTCTGTCTATCAAACTGGTGCCATTGGTGCCATCAATCTTGTGGTGAGGTTCTTGTTCATCATAAACAGCAATCAGCTACCAAAACAAAAGATAATACAGTTAGCATTTAAAAAAAAAAAAAAAAAAGCGCACATCTTATCCTTCATGGCAATAAAAATATTGATCATATTCGAAAACAGCTAACAAAAGCTGTATGTATTCAGCAAAGCATGTGCATTTGTGTTTAAACACATTGAATCCAAGATGATTTAAGTATACACTCTGCATGGGCATGTGCTGGAGGCAGGCTTTTTGCAGAGTCAGCACGTTATGATTAGGTAGCATCTTACACTCCTTAAAACATTTAGCTCTGAACATGCTTAAGAACCCGAAACAACAACTACATCTCAGAGGAGAGTGGAGGTGATGGTTATGTTTTAAAATTCTGATGCTACTGACTAACCTACTGGGACTGACGGACTGACCAGCCCAAACATGGAAGTTACATTGAGCGAGCAGTGTGTGTACAACTTTTAAGTACACAATATTTAACTTTAAAGTACAGGTATATACTCTGTAAAGTTATTAATGCATCAAAACTCCTCTGACACCCCAAAGACACATGTCAAAAACACTATCTTGTGAGCAGCAGCATACATAAATGGAGAAAAATATTTAAAGGAACTCATGGCCTAAGGAAAGAAATGAATGTACGTGAGGAAAAAAAGAGAAGGAATAGCAAGAGGAAACCCCTGAAGTGCTTCTAAGGAAGGAATTGACATTTTCAGGTCTCCCACTCATCCATGACCTGGTCGCTGCAAGCACGGTGGTTCCCATTCACCAGTGTGCAGCGCGCAGGCCCTGCCTAACCGGGCCCGCTGAGGTGGAGTGGCCTCCTCTCCGTCACCACACGAAGCGCTCTCAACACATGCAATTTGCTCGGTATTTTCCAAAGCTCACGGGAAAGATGAACTCCAGTAGCAAGGACAACTCCCCTTGTACTTCATTACCACACTGCAAGGCAACTACGCGGACACTCGCACGGTGCTCATCAGCAGCCCCTCACCGCGCCTCATGGCTCCGCGCAGGCAGACCCCGGCAGAGGCCTCTCTCCCCCCCTCACCTCCACGTGAGGACCACAGCAGCTCGTCTGGTTTGCTGGTAGCTGACTGCTAATGC
>JAUBNY010001169.1:969058-984062 GCA_032275445.1 Crypturellus soui
ACAGCAGATCCGCTGCGGGTGAGATAGGATCGCTCACCCTGCAGACAACACGGGGAGGCAAGCGGCGCTCCTGCTGCACGCCACAAACCCAGGGGCTGCCTTGACAGGCCGTCAGAAAGGAGCTTGATCCGGGCTAAGTGGCGTGCCAGAACAATAGGCCACACTGAGCGGAAGTGGGCAGAAAACCCAGTTCTTCACCTTCGTAATGACACACAAGAGTTGCAAAGGGTTTGGAGACTGTTTTAATCCTGAACATTGAAGCGGTTTCAGCTCCTACCGGCCTACCAAGCGACCGCAGGAGGTTGAGACCCGCACGAGGGCTCCTCTCCTCCGAGCGCCAAGCCCGGCTGCTCCAGCACTCGCTTCCCGCCCAGGGCCGCGGAGCCGCCTCCAGCACGGGGCAGAGCTCACCGCCGTCTCCCCTTGAAGGCAAAACCCCGCAGCTCCCTCATCTCCACCCAGGCACTATTTTGATAGATTAAAAAACCAAGGAAAATGTACTTCTTCATGGTACGGAACACACCATCAATTAAATAACACGATCTAGATTTAAACTCCCATTTTTTACAGTGTGCAGAAAGGAAATATTTCAAGTACTGCATAGATTGGTAACCCAAAGATTTAATGTCTTTCCTCACCAATGAAATAAGCAGCCATTTATTTTCTAAAATGTTTATTCAGTAGGGAACTACTCAAGACTGCAGTTATCAATAAGGCTCTCCTATAGCAATTCTAACATTAGAAATAAGCTACTAATCAATCAAAACATCATAAATATCAGCTTCAGGCTTTCAAAGGGAATGAATACAATTAAGGTTATGTAAATCAGCTATTCAAAAATAATTGTAGTAATTGACTTCTCATTTCCAATATGGAAAATTCTTTAATTGGAACAGACTGCAAACCCTGCCTGACAAGAGAAAACATCTTCAAGATGCAGTAAGAAAACCCATACAAATCTATTGTAAAATACTCTTTACAATACTAGTTTATCTGTCACTAATATTTATAAGCATTGACAGTTCAGTAGGTAAGCTTTATTTTTTTGTTTTATTAAACACATCAAGATATTACGCTCTAAATTTGCAAGCTACATAGGTTATCCCGTTGCTCTATTCAGGTGTTGTACATTTGCTGTACTTAAACATTACAGTTTTCTATAAATTATTTAAAGAACATATGACATTTGCCAGAGATCTGTATTTCTGTATAATTGAAACGGTAGCAACACATTTTGTTGTGGTTTCTATTAAAAGGTTTCTATGTGGTTTCTATTAAAAGGTGTTACACTTCAACAACCTACCTAGACAATTAATAAGTTATCAAAACTTAGCACTTCTCCGTGTTATTTTAGGTTACTAAAACCCATCATTACTTGTATTTTCATAGTCACAACATAAGACAGCAACAATGCACAGTTTATTAGCATTTTTGTTGATTATGTGACAATTATTACAAGGTAATTAGTAAGGTCTGAATTTGATTTTGCATGGTGTCCAACAGTACAGCTCTTTCAGTATATTACTGACACTCCAGTTACAGAAACTATGGAGTAGTAGAAGTAAACAACATTACATAAAATCTAAATGACTATATTCCCATGCACACAGAACACCATGCATAATCAGTTAACATTAACTCTCATTAAAAAAATAAAAATAAAGAGGTACACAACAAAGGAGCAGCAAATGATATTTTTGGATGAAAGGAATTGAATACAAAGCAGTAAAGTGCTTCACCTATGGCAATCACTGGCCACTAAGATGCTTAAAACCAAAGGAATGTTTCATCTAAAAACTCAGGTAAGATAAAGTGTTCCTGTATCCTGTCCTCGAATGAAATAACACATTCGACCAGAACTGTTCTATGATTTCCCAAGGGCTATCAGTTACTCCCTTCTATAACTAGTTACACCTTACTCCATAGTATATCCTTTAGCAATTTTGTTTTCACCCTATGTTTATTCAGATACAGGACTACACTCTGCACATACAGCTAAGATATTTACATTGCAACCATTTTCACTATGCTCTGGAATATATATATATATATATATATATATATATATATGTATCAAACACACAGGATGAAAACAGCAAAAAAAACCCTCTAGATTAGAAGTGCATCTGTTTCAAATGTTCACAAATTATTTACATTGAATCGTGTGTAGCTGAATTTCAGATTTTCAAAGAAAACCAAAGAATCACCTTTGAAAGAATGCATAACTTTGCAACTCTTGTTCTAAAGCATTTATCTGCTAAATAAAAACCCGCTGATCCTCTATACCTTTTTATATAAAAGTTTAATAATTATTTCCCTTTTCAAACTATGCTGCTAACAACTACTTTACTGCTAGCAAGGTTAAAAACTGTACATTTTAATAGCTTTTCTAGGCTGAGTTAGAGAATAGAGATCACCAGCCTTTCCAACCCCAGACACCACGGATGTGCACAAGGTACTGACAGGGGAACAATAAAATGAAAGCTTCCTTGCAACTAAATTACTCAGCTTTCAACTACTGTCAGGACAAAAACTGAGAGAAACAGTTCCCAGCTACAGGCCAGCATCAGTACCTCATTAGAGACACACTATTTTCAACAATGGCAATGAAATTTTGAAATACAGAAAGGAGTTAATGCCCAATTTTTGGTAAACGTTCCATTTCAGTTGGATGGAAGAATGGCCTGTTACTCAGCTTTTCCATATTCACAACTTTTTTTGCGCTCCCTCACTATGGACAAAGGCCAGTAACAAATTTCAATTCTGTTTAGACACATTTGCTTCGACACTGATATTTCCTGTTCATGACTGCAAATGTTCATCAAGATAAGAGCCTTTAATTTTTAAGCGTATCTGTATTTCTGACAGCCAGTGCTCCTGCGGGAGAAATTATTACTTATAAAAAGGATGTTGAAATTTTCTCATTTCTTGTCTTTTCGCAGGAAACCCTCCCATTTCAACAAAACTCTCCAGAGGGGGCAAATTAAAAGCTCAGCAACTATTTCACTGAGCGTCACGACATACAGAGAATGACAGGCCCTTCATGATGGCTCATGTTACACCAGAAGCTGCATTTCAGCACAGAACTGCATCACCTCTTGTCAGGTATGTGCATGGACAAATACAGATTATTCCCTCTGGATCCCAAATTCAGGGCTGCAAGGCTGCAGCACACACATCACTTCTATATGGAACACACTCATGTCAGACGAGTTGTTTTCAAAGTTGGAAAACAAAAATAATATCAGAGTAATTTCAACTCTCCCTGCTGTTACGCACCTGCAAAGAAACAGGCCCACAGCAGTAGTTGGAGACAGTTGACAGATGCACAGACAAATGAGAGTCCCTGTCCTTTCCTCTCCCTTAGCAGAGAGCTTTAGGCCAGGACAGGTCTTCAGTGCCACCCTAAGACACTCAAGCAGCCCCTTTCCCAACCGCTTGTTTCTGCTCCTTCACACAAGCGCTAGGATCTTGCTAAATCCATGACGACTTGTCCAGGGAACAAAACCTGGCAGAAAAGCAGCTCAATCTCTCAGCTCCTCAGCCTCTGTGAAGCAAATGCTTGGGCTGGCCCAGGGAAGCAACACGAGTGAGGAGTGGGACCACCTCTTCCAGCATTAAGTACTATTAAAGTACAAGCTGAGCTGACCAAACTGCATCCTCAGCCTCACAAAGCAAAACTAATGTCAACGCATCAGTGACTTAAGCCCAGCTCAGAGCGCCAGAGCTTCTCCTGTTGCAGTCACTGCCCACCTCCGCACTGGCTAGGCAAGCTGGACTGCAGCTGGTGTCACAGCTCCCACTAGGCGACAAGCAGCACACAGCAGAGCACACAGACATTCACGTCATGAATTTGAGCACAGCAGCAAGGGTGTTTCTTCAGTTTTAAGGAGTTCATTGCCCTAACAAACTTTTCTATGGGCTCAGGCTATGCTTTCTACTTCTGCCCATAAAGGGACAAGAACCTTAGAACAAGGCAGTTAGACATAAAAGCACTGTTTCTTGAACGAAAAACTTCACAAAGTCACTGTGGAAACCTTTCCAAAGCTCCCCAAACTCATTAACATAAAATCAGATTTTAATATATTAGTTATGAAAGGCTCCTAGTCAAATGGTTGAAAGATTAAAGTCTGGCAATGGTACGGCACAGACAGAACTAATGTAATTAGGGTACCTCAAAAAAGACAAAAGTGGTGTTTAATTTTGCAGCTTTCCTGCAGCTCTCCAGCCTTTCCTGGGGGTTCTTTCAAGGGATTCTCCTGGCACACACTGGTAAGCATTTGAAATGACATTCCTGCATAATAGAGTTTGCCTTGGAATTCCTTTAACTTAAAATAAGGGCTGTCAAGGAAAAGTACCAATATACACACCATATGGCAGCCTTCATTCACACCTACATATGAAAACAAATTACAAATACATTATATGAAAGCTATGGTGATTAGCCCATCTTGTTTACCTACATGTCACAACTACACCAAAGTATCTTCCAAAGACATGACATTTTTCTGATTCTTATTATCCATATTTCTTTTGGTATGACCTAATGGTAGCCAAGAAAAGCACCCTTTGGTATACAACACAGACACTGGTCTCAAACGTTTCAGTCTATCCAAGGCAAATACAGAGAAGGAAGAGAAGGAACGCAAGGAGATGCCAGCCGCAGCCTGATCCCCACTGCTCTGGGGGCAAGGGACAGGCGAGCGCTGCTGGCATGGAGGGATCCCCGGCCCAGGCGGCAACACAGCCTCTCGAGCGGCTGTTCCAGCACAACCAGGTGGACCGAGCAGAGGCCAGAAACCAAGACCCACGGGAAGGGATCCCAGGCTAAGCCCAGCAGCGCCCCGCAGCTTTTAAGTTCGCTGAAGTGCACAGGGCCCCTGAAGGTCCTTGCTACTATCAAATGCTCCACATAGGTTTTTCACCCTAAATAAGCACATGATTTTTTTTAAACAGCCACAGATGATACGACTTTCCTCAATAAAGCTGAACATTTAAAATTATTAAGTCTAAGAGCTTGCCCAATCTGTAAGATATCAGTTGCTTCTAGTCTCTCATTTTATTTGGCAGATCTTTTCCAGCAAATTTAATTTCCATACTCCTACCTACTACTTACCACATGTGTAAAAACCAACTGTGCATTAAAGGAGAGCTACTTGCGCATGGGTGACCAAAGCAGAAGACACCCCTGTCTGCCTATTCCCTCGATATAGCTGAGCAGATACCTTTTCCCAAAGTGTCCTGGCAAAAACTCTACCTGAACGATGACACCGTATGGATTTGCTTTTTCCTGTCCAACCTATTCCTTCGTGGTACACGTGACTGTACTTCAAACAATGCAGCTGATTGGGTACTTAACATTGATATTTGTGGCAAAGTTTGATGAGCCCTTCAAGCATGACTGAGATGTAATTTTTAAAGCCACTTAGTAGCTACTTGAGTGCTGTTATGGAGATCCATAGTAACAATACGGACGTCCCTTGAAGGTTGACTCTGGGTAGCTTCCCTGGCAGATATAAATGCTCATGTTAAAATGTCAAGGATTTATAATTATGATGGCGGATGCATAAAAACATAAAACAAGCCTTATTAGGCTTGATTGAAGCAAATATACCAAAGGACATTTCTCCTTTCTTGTGTAAGAAGATTCATGTTCAGTGCTATTTGTAGGCTGTCATACTCATTATGTTTTCACATGAAATGGCTTCTGAGTTCTGCTAGATAAGAAATGCCCTTTGTTTTTATTCTTCTTCTACATAAGTAAAAAAAAATAGCAAATGGAAGGAAGATGGTAAAATGCAGGATTATTTCTTTTCCGTTTACCTTGAAGTCAAGCACTTTCACCTATACAGACCTTACAGACAAGCAGCTATTTTTTGGTAAGCCTGCTTAAAATAGTGCTGTAAAATGTCATTACTTATACCAAAGAATGTATTAGTTATTATAAACATGCTCATCAAATACACCTACTATAATCTGTCATTGCTAAAGTTTACTGTGCCATGGTATCTGAAACAAGTCAGTTTATCCTTAAAAAGGGTAACTGATATCACAGGTATTATATCATGGTAAGTGTTGATAAGTGTTCCCTTTTATGAAAGGGATTAGAATATTTTACCTAATTTAAAACAGTACTTTGATGCTAAATTAACAGTTTAGCGCAGTTGCATAGGCAGGACAAGGTGCCTATGGCACGCACTACAGAAGCAAGGCAGCGAACAACACAAAACGAGGTTCTTAGCCACCCATGGGATGTAGGAGCCTTCCTGACAGAAACAGAGCTTGGGAAACCTGAAATCAGGGAATTTCACTTTGCCTCTTTGCCTGACCAGCTTGTCCCAAATGCTGTTTTGACCTGCTTTGGCTATAAATGCTTGAAGAAATAATCATTGATCTTCAATATTCTACCAGATCCACTTTCAGCACCAATCATTTACTTGTTCTCCTTTTCTCCCTCCCTCACTTTTTTTTTTAATCTCTCAATTGCATACAACAAACACAAAATTTAAGAAAGCAGAGCCCCCAAGGTAGCTTGTTAAGTTTCGGTTTATATTCTTAAGTGAAAATTATCAGAGATTTAAAACAAACCATATAGAGAGACATAACATTTCAGAAAGATCAGAACATATCACTGAAATGTCTAAGTATTTTTACAGTTCTTCATATGCAAAACAGTAATTTATGATGTTAAAAACCACTACATATCTGTAACTAAAACAATTAACCTTTGATACTGTTTCCAGATTCCATTCCAAGTTCAAAAACAGAGGGGAAGAGCCCCTTCGCTTGCCCTGATGGCTACGCTCTGGCTAATGAGCCAAAACTGCCTTTAGCCTTGGTAGCTGCAAAGACTCCTACGCAGCGGGTTTTTCATCTGCGCCACCCGGCCCCTCTTCTGCAAAGCTGCTTTCTGTCCGCAGATGCAACCAGTCTCACTCAATCCAACTCAATAACTTCAGTTAAATCCATTAGAGTCAAGGTGCTGAATGAATAAACAAAACCCAAATCAATATCTACCAAGCTACTCTTTTCTCCTCTCTCCCCCACTGTTTTGACAGTACATATCAGGTGCAAAGATACAGGTGCAAAAAGACACCTTTTTCCTTTGGTCATATTTACTCAGCCAGAGGTTGCAAATATGCTGTTTGTTTTTCACCTGCTTACATTTTAGAGAAAACTAAGGATGAAGGGAGTAAGAATAAGCAAAACGTAAAGATTAATTGTAAAATCCATCAGAAAGTATAAAGCCATCTGCACAGCGTAACACACATGACAACTTTCATTAGTATAGACAGGCTTGATAAATCTTGGGATGTTGCCACACGTCATCCAGTTCTCACACTGTGTCTCTGTCTCTGCAGAAAAACATTCCGTATTTACAAGCGCCACGAGCCCTGCTCGCACCGCCGCCGAGCTCGGCGAGGCTGCATCATTTGCCCTGTCTCTGACAGTTTATATGTCAGGCTCCGGGAAGGTAAGAGTAAGCTTCCAAAACCTCTTGTCACTGTGACGAGGAAAGGGCTGTCACTAATAAGCTAATGCTACCAATCCCTAACTAGCTTGTTATTAATTCTGTCAATAAGTAGAAACCTACAGTAATGCACACAAACACCTTAGAAACAACAGAAAATAAATATTGTCTCCTGGCTTTGCAGGATGTCCGAACCTTCCAAGCAGTCGTGAGCCCCTATGCTCCTGCAGCATACTGCAGCTCACCTTGACCTAGAGCAAGCACTTTCCTCAGCAAGTTCCTTCAAGTCATGATTCTTTTACACATGAAATCAAAGAAAGTTGGAGAAGGGGAAAACATAAAGGAGAGGGAAGAAGAAAGATTAATAACTGTGCAATAGGGATGCTCCCAAAATGCTCAAAATTAACTTGGTAATTGGCTTGTGCAGGTAGTTGGTGTCACAACACTCACTCGTAAGACCACAAAGTCAAGTGCTACCACTCACGGCAGCATCAAGGGCTGTTTTCTGAGCGTGGGGGCTGTTTGGAAAGGCTCACCAGGCTGAGGAGGCTACCGCACCTGAAGAAAACCTTCTATCAGGTTACGCTCTCTTAGAAGATCAATGAGACACAAAATTATGAAACATGCAGAAGCTTTCAGAGAAGTGTGGTGGTTCCAAACACTTCAGCTCCAGAGACAGACACCCTCAAGTGAGCTATCAGAACAGAAGGACTGGAAAAAAATATTTTGACTTGACATCTTAATGCACCATTACTTTGAAAACAATGAAACTAAAAGTAAAATTTCCAGAGATAGTCACAGCTCCGGCAATAACAAAAAACCCCTTCAGTGACAATTACTCATTTCAGCAATCAGTTCATAACAGACATCCTACTGCTGCCTTGCTCATTATCCTCCTCAGAAGAATGATCTACATGTGGCAAGTTTCACTCATTTTTTACCCTAGCATTAGCTGCCCACAACATGAATTCATAGCTGAATTTCTCCGTTTCTCAGTCAACCAATTAAATGCTGACAGCATGCTCAAGATTCTCTACAAAATTAAATACACTGTTTTAAGGTCTTCCAGTTGAAAGGCAGAATTCAGAATATAACTGCTGAGAAAACTGTATTTGCCAGGTTATAACAGCTGTGTATGTGTCCATGTATGCTGTGTATTAGACATAGAGGTGCTTGCGAGAAAAGACATCCACATAAACACGCTCATCCTCCTGACCGCAGAGCTACTTGCTCTTCATGCACACGGGCAAAATAACAGCCATCCCAACCACGACACTCATAACGTGTTACCCGTAAGTGAGATTACAATTGCCTGTTAGCTGGATTTTGCAAGGCTCCTCGTTTACAAGGCTGGATTTCAATATCCTAAGTACTTGTTGGCCAATTACTTGAGGCAAAGTTGTGCAATGTTTAGCTAGAAAAATGTGGACTCTCAGGAGCCCCTCTCCTGAACAATGACTGCCTTCATGGCATCTTTTGGATCTTCAGACAAAAGTCGGAAGAAAACTGGTCTGCGGGACTAAATACAGGATACAGCACTGAGCATACTTTCTTCCCGATTCTAATTAAGGTAAAACTCATTAGTTAATAAAAAAGCTGAATGCATTAACCAAGAAGTTGAAATCAATTCATAGATTTACATTACTCACGGAAATAAGTTTTTTAATTATCTGAGGTCTTGCTTATATATATGTATATGTTTAATTTTGATTATAATAGCTTAAATGATATCACCAGCGACATGCCTTGGGCATAAATGACCTCAGACTATTTGAAGCATTATTTGAAAGGTTGCCCTCCACAGAAACAGCTTTCTGTCCGAAGTACTAAAGAAACTCCAAGTGCTGGCAAGGGGAAGCCCTTGGAGCGAGGCTTTCCTGAAGAGGTAGAGCAGGAAGCCCTGGGAGGCGCAGCCGACGCTTCCTGGCAAACAGCACGTGCTCCTCACATCCCTTCGGCCAGCCAGCTCAGCCACCAGCTCATTCCCAGCCAAACAAGCCACGTGCAAACTGCAAAGCAGAGGCACTTGCTCATCTTATTTTCTTACTGCCAACATAAAAGGTAAAGGATTGCAGAAAAAAAAGTAAAAAAACGCAAGGGCTGAACATCAACCTCCTAAACATCAAAAGTCTCTTTCCAGAAGAGAGAAGACTATCATCTCTTTAGTCTCCTATATATTATCTATAAACTGCTTCTATAATATATCAGCTTTAAATACAAAACTCTTGATAAATCTTTTCAGGAGCTCTCCAGTGTTTGCCATTTCTGCTTAACTAAAACTCATTTTAGTTCTCTGCAGCTTTAATTGAACTTCAATTTCCAAAACTAGCTTGACACAATCCATGAAGAAATTAATATTCTACTAAATAAGAACTGTCACTCAGCATTTCCTGAGCTAAATGTAAAAATCAAGACTGAATAAATGTATGTTAAGTATCATTGCATAAATATGCATATAATACATTTTCTTCATAAAAACGTTAAATATAATGTAAGGATATTTAATTGCACATCAACATTTTAATCGCAATCAACCACTGAAAATGAATGATTCTTTTTTGCAATAAATGTAGAAATAGATGTAATTCATATCCAATTAATTTAAATTCATTTCTTGTTCACTGCTCAGTTTGGAAACAGGATGTAAGCCCTGCTAACTAGTATCTCAGGACATAAGGGCTATTAACTGCTAACATATTTTGCCTTCCTCAGCCAACATGGTTGTTACGCTGGCTGTGATACCACTCGGGACCCCGGGTTCTTATCCGAGGTGCATCCCTGCAGGTGTACCCACATTCCAGCTCTCTAGATTTTTTTTTTTTCTTTTCATGTCATTAAAATATTCCAACCCTATTAGAATGCAAATATAGAGAGCTAGAGAAAGCATGCATAATACTATTAACATTCAAAGAGTTCCGGGTGCCCATTATCAGATATTAATTCCCACTTTAACTTATGCTTTGCAAAAAAAAAATAAAAAACAGAGGCTGTTAGCAGAGGCATTAAAAGTGAACAAAAGAGGCAACAACTGCTGATGGGCTTACGCACCTGCTCCTTCCTGAAATTTTCTGCATCCAAGAGCACCAAACAGGCACTGTTTCTGTTTTTGCTGCGGAGCACGTATGTAATGAGGTGGCATTGCAATACCACCACCTTCGTAGTCCCTCACCACTCATTTTTTTGCAGTGTTTTTGGCTAGCCTCCAAAAGCAGGCATTTTTACCAATTCTCTACATGTTTTTCTTCGAGGAAAACAGAAAAGATGCTGCCTTGGCACCTAAGAAGTCAGTTCCCCTTTCAACCACATCAAGGACGCGGAGCCCGTTGCAAGGCGCTCCTGCACGTCGCAGCGGCCGTTTCACCCAGGAGAGAGGAGGCCAAACAGCCACACTTCCATTTTTGCACATGCTAACCATATTTTGTCCTTTCTACTATGGAATTTATTCCTAGATGAACACGGACCTTTGAACAGAAGAAAGATGCATCCTCCTATGTGATAAAAAAATATTTTTTCATTATTATTTGTATTCTCCCTTTTACATAAGCCCCAGAGTCTCAGATTAGCACTACCACAAAGCAGTGAGCACAAATCCCCACACATGCCAGTCTTGCAGTCAGAGTTGGCCCTGGACAGATTCTGGCCTTAATTAATCTTTGATTACGTGCTTACACCAACATGATCAGTCCAAGCCTCTCCAGAACAACGTCACCCAAAATATCATTAGAATAATCCTAAAACGTGTAAGGCATCCACCCAGTTTGCAGGCTCACCCAAAACTCAGTTAAGTTAAAAAAAAAAAAAAAAAAAAAAAAAATCACAACCTCTCAGCAGACTGTCCCATAGGGAGGGAGGTTCACTCATTTTCAGCACACATTTTCCTCCACATCACCTGGATGTGAAGCCCAGTGCCTATTTATGGCCCCTCCGAGAAGTCTGGCGCTTCTCCCGCTCCCGTTGTGAACGGTCCCAGCCCCAGGCGAGCATCAGCAAAGCTACCCTCGGCAGGGGGGCCAAGAGTTGAACTTTAGATCCCTTTCATCAACTTCCAAAATAAAAGTAAACTATAATGGAAATAAAAATATAACTGAGATATATTATGTAGCGCTATGAATTGTTGTATAAACAGAAGATAAGTGTTTTCAAAATACCACAAAGATCCAGTTCCAGCTCCATTGTCATGACACAGATACATGATGTCTTTCATCCTAAGATAAGATGATAAACTATGACATTTAAAGAAAACAAGTACTATAAAATATCCCAAACAGAAATATCAGAAAGAAAAAAGGAAAAAAAAACTCTGCTAATAAACAGGGATCACAAAGTATTCTGACCTTTTCTAATTAGCAGGGATTTTTAGTTACAGCAAGGAGTGTAAGAGTATGAAGAATTTCTCTATATCTTTAATGGATGCCAAATTAAACATTTTCTGTTGTACAAATAGTACAATAGCTGTAATTCCTTAGTTGTAAACTAGAGTGCATAATTCCTGAATTTCCAAAAGACTACAACTTCACTGCTCACATTAAGCAGATTTACAATTCGTTGCTAGTTTCACGGCTCGTCAGACACACTGTGACAATAAAAGTCACACAAATAAAAACCTACAAAAACTGTACTGTATTTTTCACAATTTGGCATCCTATGAACAAACTATGATCCTTGTTGCACAAACGGGCACGCGGGGCACAGCGAGGCTGTTTCATGCAAGAAAAGATAGGATCTCCACGGCAAACCTGGAAGCGAAGCCTGCTTTCCTCAAGTCCCTGTTTGAATCCCAGTTATCTTCTCTCCAGGACAATGTTTTTCCTCGATATCTTAAGGGCTTCACAACATATTTACGGCAATTTTGCGAAGAGGGCAGCGATGCGCTGTGTCAAGTCATTTACCCACAACGGGACTGAAAGCCAGCGGGAGGCCTCAGAAGTGACGGGCCAGCTCAGGGCACTCTCACCCAGGAGATTTTAATGTGATGCTTTTAAACGGAAAAGGACTTTATGATGCAGCCATTCTCCTTCAAGCCCAAGTGAGCAGATTCTGCACAAACAGAAAGGCACTTGAAAATAGACACTTTTATTCAGCACTCAAGCAAACCAGTTTTCGTGAACATTCTGCTCTTGGAGTTTCTAAATTGGACGGTACTATTGTAAGAAGATAACGTGGCTAGAAAGCCCATCGCATACACTTAGTTACTTGCACTTTAATTACTTGCTTAAATTGGAGCACATACAGCCATCTCCACAGAGACATGCGAGTATCATCCAGCAGAAGCCACGTGCTCTTAATAAAGTGTTAGTCCAGCCTGGAATTTCAGTGGGGGAATTCTGATCCCAACAAAAAGAGAGGGGAAATTTAAAGTTGTCAATACTCACTAATGAAGTTCTCACACCTCACATTGACATACACCCTAAAATAAAGGCACTGTCTGCAAGGCTCATGCAGAAAGTGTGTTGGAAAAAGGTTCTCTCAATGACTACGTGGTCGACAAGCATAAAATTATCTGATTTTTTTCACATTATGTACATTTCTCAAAATTCATCAACTTTAAGACAGACCAACACTACATTCTTCCACAAATCTCCTACATAAGTGCATTTTTACAAAGAAAAAGAAAACCTTTCAAGAGCCTTTGCAAAGCAGTTTCCCCAGGCCCGCACAGCTGCTGCTCAAGCAGTAACACAGGTAGCAGGATTCCAGAGCGGGCAAAACTTGCAAGGGAGAGAGAGGAATCTAAATCATCACAGATAATTAAGACAAGAGCATTTACATTCAATTTAGACATACACAATATGTTTCCTAAAATATATAAACTGTCCTTAAAATGGAATCAGACAGAAAAAAAACTTTCATATTTTGATCGTACAAAAGAAATTCAATTACTAGCAAAGCAAGTCTAATGAAGCAGTGCCGATTACAATCTTTTTCTATGAAAAGGTATGCAAAAGCAACAAATAAAACGCAACCGAGCTCAGCAAAGATCAGTAGTTTAGCCTCAATGTTATCTACTGCACATCTGCCACACCGCATTATCTTAATGCTCAAGCATCATTTTTGCATTTCAATGTAGTAGCTCTATCAGATTAATGCCCAAGACATTTCAGCTGTGTTTCAAGTAAATAAGTGGACATACAGGAATATTATGCATGGCCTATATCATTGACACTAAGCAAAGGAAATGTGATTAGCACCAAATTGCATCTGACAGGGGAATCAGAAAGCTGTCAAACACAATGACACGGATTCAGCATTTAGAAGGTAAAAGGGGGAATAAAGAAGCTGGCCAGTCTGGCATGGAGACAGCAATAAAACACAACAGCTATGATAAATTAATTCATTTACTTATGAAAAATTAGAGGCTTCCACACACGGCTCTCATTTATAATCTTGTCAATCTGGTAGAGTAAATAAAAAGCCTATACAATACACACAGTGGGAGGGGAAAAAAAAAAAGGAAACAAAAGAAGAGAAAGGAAAACCAGATTTTTGCATTTAATCTAAAGAATAACCTTATTTAAAAACACACTAGATCAAGTCTTTGATAGGATTATTTAATGCAAATATAGATTATAGCAGTGGTTACTGTGTTTACTAGAGACTTACCCTGTTAAAATGGTGGGGTGGACAAACATACAAATTCTATATAGAGCAAAATGAAATCAAGTGTTAAGTGTAGACGCTATTACTCTACCTACACACATTAATACATATTATATATACACATACATATACAAAGCAAATTTAAGGGATCAATCCTGGAATAGGAAAAGGTCTAGGAGGACAATAATTTCATGCCCCAGTGCGCCTGTTAATAGCAGTTGATTCCAAAATCCTTTCAGGGAAGCAAAAGGAAGGTCTTCGAGATCCTGAGCAGCCTGCAGAGATTTACAAAATTTCCCTAAGTGACACCAGAGTTGTGAGAGGAGGTGCAAGGAAACACTGTCCTTGCAGGGGACTCTCTCAACCACTACCACACCTGGGAGCTGCCTGTAGCTGAGGCCACCCCAAAAGGCAAAAAACATCCTGGCAAGGGAGGAATGACTGTCCCCATCTCAGCAGGACGTTGTGCACCACCAGCATCAAGCTGCAGGAGCATTTAAGAAGCACCAAGGACAACTGCCAGCCCCAATATAAGAGACATCATTCCCCGATTGTGGTCTTTCACATTTGGAGTGATCGTTTCTGACTAAGAGTCTCTCTCTATCACTATTTTTAGCATATTTTCAGAGACAAAGTGAAACATGAGTACTGTGTAAGAGGTAAGCAATAAACCTTAGACCAGAAGTCATCGTGATGGCCTGGACATAGCTCAGATGCCGGCCAACCTCCACCCAACCACAGCAGCCGGCCTGTGTGCACGACTGCCCTTAACCAGGGCCTCTGCCTGGGTAGGGATGGATTCTAACCTCCCCAGTGTTCAGCTAGGCTTTGATTTCTAAAACAAGCATATTTTGAAGGATGTTAGGTATGACAGAAGAGTTATTTTCT
This sequence comes from Crypturellus soui, assembly GCA_032275445.1. Lineage (NCBI taxonomy): Eukaryota > Metazoa > Chordata > Aves > Tinamiformes > Tinamidae > Crypturellus > Crypturellus soui. The sequence continues at coordinate 984,015 of JAUBNY010001169.1, forward strand.
AGTTTGCTTTGGAGAAGTAATTACAATAATCCTGTTTTCAGATACAGA
>JAUBNY010001169.1:987194-1001293 GCA_032275445.1 Crypturellus soui
GAAAATATCAGAGAAGGAAAACGTGCTTCGCCCACCCAGAGGGGTGAGGAACAGCAGGGCACCTGCCCGATACCCTCCCCAGATTATTTGTTTGCTGTCTGGCACTATGGTACTGAGCAGGGCTTGCAGAGATTAAGGAATTTGCATTGAATGGCATGATTAAAGTTTTTGAAAAGGAGGAAAAGTGTGGTAAACAAATCCAATTTAACACTTCCAGCAAAGAGAGTTTCTAGAATTCATTTTCCTAAACAAAAGTAACCAGACAGTATTTTTAAAGAAGAAATGCACTAATACAAAATTTATGGTAGAAGAAATCATTTACCTGGTCTAGTTCACAAACACTTAGTTATATAAAATAAGCTATTAGCTAAAACGATTTCATTTATAGCTCTCTACCCTTCACTTCGCGTGTTACACCTAAGCATAAGGCAAAACAGAACTGCGAGCTGGGTGTCAGGACTACTTTCCGATTTCTGGGCCTCTGTCAACTTAAATCAGATATAATAATTAAGAGCAACTGGGCTGTTAAGTGTATGCTTTCCAGTCCCCCCATGCCCTGGGACAGCACCTTCCTGAGCTGCTTTACAAGTTGAGAGAGAATCCCGGTCTCCTGAGATGCAATTAAGAGCACTCAAAGCAACAGTGTCCCACAGAGGGTTAAGGAGAACACTGAGATAAACACAGAAAAAGAAACAAGACTATTTTGAAATGAGATTTGAATATTCCAGAAAAACATAATTAAACACTAACTACATTTCGCAGAAAATAAACTAAGAAACCATTTTGTTCTATAGAAAGCAAAGTCATTAACCATTTTATTGCCCACTTGGAAGAACCAAGAAACAACTGATAAAAGTACACTCATTTTTCTACAAAAGGTCATCAGACAAATTAAGCAGAGAATAATTTCAATTCAAGAATCTAGAATATGAAAGTATTTACTGAAATTGTTCTAAATGGACAGTTACATCAAAAGGTATCCTCGATGCACATAACATACACACCAAGCTTAAAGAAAAAAAAAAAAAAAGGCCAAATTAAACAACTGAAGCGCAAGCTCTGGGCTGCCCCACATGCGGCCCTTGCCTTTTTCCGTAAATAACAATTAGAAGCACCTGATGCTCAGGAGCATCTGGAAAGGACGTCCTTGCACAAGGGCTGCATGCCCTGGCAAGAGGCACAGACCTCGGCTCTTGCCCCAGCGTGGTCACGCGCAGGGCAGAGCCGCTGCAGAGGAGAGAACGGGCAGAGCCCGAGTCTGGGCGAGCGGGCAGGCGGCAGCACGAGCTACTGCTCCAGAGAGGCAGCAGAGAGCCCACAGAACGGGTCATCTGGAATAGGGCCGAATATCTGAATTAAAGCAAACTTGCAAGGAGAGTGTTGGGTTAGAAGTTACCCAGACTCAAATAAAACTATGACAAACAGGACACTCCCTGTATTTCAAATACAGGTTATTTAATTGATTCTTTGAGCCCAACAATCTGCCTCGGAACAACAGCAGCTGCAAGAAATCAAGAAAAAATACTGAAAAATTGTGTGTATGTGTGTATATATATATATATATATATATATACACACACACACACATACACATATATATATATATATGTATTTAAACTCACAAGTGGAAGTTAGAGTTGCTCAGTGAAAAATATAGCAGCTATTCTACTTATAAGGAAACCCTCGGCCAGATCAAAAGATCAAAATTTTGCAACACAGTATGACACACAACCATGTAAATTTTTCAATATCTAGGTGGGAAAACTTTGAGTTAATGGAGAAAATGAATTTTCAGCATTTAGCAGGGGACACAAACATTCTGCTGGGACATCTGCTCCTAGGTTCTACTGCAGCAGAGAACCAGAAAATCACCAGAATTTTAGCTGTCAAAACAAACGCTCAATTTAAAGAAAGGAGGAGGAAGTGAGTGCTGAACAATTACACACTTCCAACAGTACAAGTCTAGCATTTAGTCAGAAAAAGCAAAGTGCAGCCTTAACACTCATCCAAATGCTAGAGCAATTACTAAACTGGCAAGGCACTCAGATGCACACCCAGTTGTAGATCAGCTTCCCGAGATAAAGAAAAACAACACAGTCAAGGCAGACTCACGAGATACTTATCACTTCTTGGGCATCTAAACACATACTCAGCCTCACATCTAGGAACAAAATCACTCTGGGCTAGAAGCAACCAAGTTGAATACTTGGTTACATGGCTCTCCAGGCAGGATAAAACACCCGTTGTGCTACACAAGTTATATAGGTCTATTCTGGCTTCTAACAATAAGTCTAGCAATAATACAAGGGCTTTGCAAATGCTTTTATATTTAAATGTTGCCAGGGAACCTAAGTTATAGGAGGAAGAAAAAGAAAGCCATTTAACTGAGATGTGTTTAATGAGCACCAACAGCTGAGTAAATGGAGAGGCTGACTTTATACACTGATTTGCAACAAGTACTTGCAATTCCGCATGGAACTGGAATCCTGAAATGAGCTGAAAAATCAGCAGCATTGAGCAAAACTTCTCCAGGGAGAGAAAACCAAACAAAGAAAAATGAACTGGGCACACAAAGTAGCACTCCTACTTGGGAAGCAGTAAGACTTTCATTACATATCACATTTTCAGTTATTCGTAAGTAAAAATATTTTAAAAGTCACTTTAATGCATACCTGGGAGCACTCACCGACTTTAGTGAGCAGCCTGGAAAACAGCAAACACAAGCAAAGCCCCACCAAGCTTTGAAGAAGGACCCACCTAAAGCATCATTACTAGTTTAAAACAGTACTTAGGATACTGGTAATTTTAAAGTGTCTTCAGAAAAAAAGGCTTGAGATATTTATCTGAACTCACAAACAGCATGGAAGCAGGAAGCTTTCAGTCTTCCAACAACTGTTCTCAGCATCATTTTTTCCCCTATATTTTAATCAAATTATTTTAAAATAAAGTCTTTGGTAAATTTGCAGCTGTTACAATGTTGATTCCTGAAGGCAGATTTTGCAGGGCTTTCTTTTTAAGGGTGCAATGAACAATCAATAACTAAATTTTAACAATTTATTCTACATAGTGAAAATTGGGAAGAGGTATCTGAGTAAAAGCATCTAAAGTGAATTGGGACATAAGTTACTGATGCTTAAACTGCACTTAACGTACTAGAAAATATTGAACTAGTGTTTGGATCACAAAAACATCTCATTTTCCTTTAAGCACTTGACATTACAAAGGAAAACACCATCTTTGAAGATTGTTACTAAAGCTTATTTCAAAAGAACCCACTGACCACAGCTTTAATAAATCTCCGAGCAGGCAGTATTCTTCTTACACAGACTAACCTGGGCTCCAAGGTGAGACATCCCTGTATCACTAGCTACACAGACAAGCTCTCAAGTTAAAGAAATTATAGAAACAAGGAAAAACTCGGAGAGCCAAGCGTCTATTTCTGCCCAGAACTGCACAGAAAGCTTAACATACATGCACAAAGCCGCCTCTTCTCCTACAAGGATTTGTAGTTTTTAAAAACTCCAGTATTTCACACTCATGAATGAATTAAACTCCTTTGCATGCATGCATGCTGCTGCATGCCTTAACGATGGCATTCAAATTCATTGTTAATTCCCAGGAATCCCGACAACCAGCAGTAGCTGGTGCATGTGTAGAAGCACTTGCAAGTCACTGTGTATTTTTCCATTCTTCATGAAACGCACTCAATGATATTAAGGCCAGCGGGGTAAATGAAACTCCCTCCCAAACTGAACTTGATGCCAGACGGCTGGCACAGATTAGGTTGTGATCTGATCCAAAACACTTCCCATTAGAAGTAGGAAAATTCCCAGCTATACTTCAATTTTTATATAACTGAGCTCACTGAACCAAGCAGACAGCAAAGAATGATTTTCTGTTTAATGGTCAAGTTAAACAAGAACATTCAAAATACAAAAATAAGACTTTGGACAAGTCTAGCAGCGATTTCCTTTCCTCCTACAATGCAGCTCATTGCTTATTAAATGGGAAATTTTACAATTCAGCAGATCTGCTTCCTACAGTAGGATCAATGAGTCTTTACAAGGAAAGTCCGTTTAACCTGCGGTGGGGGGAACATTCATGAAGGTTTCGCATCTTGGACTTAATCATTACTTTCTTTTCCATCGTGCACATAATTTTCTCTTTAACAAACTGACAGAACTTCTACAGCCAGTTCTGCAGCTTGTCACTTGCCCTCCTTCCCTTCCCCTATCTCTTAGCCATAGCATTTTAAGAGCAAAATTCCTGTCTACATCATTTTTGTTGATGATGCAGCGAACAGAACAAACCTGATTTCAAGTAGCAGACATAACAAGAGACTGTCAAAAATTATACTTGGCAATTCCTCTAAAGCACCCAGCTTTCTAAAAAGCCAAGATTTTCTACATATGCAATAAAACTGTCCGGTAGCTACCATGAGCATCAGTCAGGAACGCAGCCAATGGCCAAGCTAGGGGACAAAGGCACCACCTGAAGTTTTTTTTTTTTAGCTGTGACAAGTTCAGGGCTTAAACCAGGAAAGCAAGTGGTGGACCTTCTGTATTGTGTTTGGGAAAATTTGATTCAAGAAAAGAATGTGAAAGAAATTTGCTTCTCTTCTATCCCAGTTGGTGGCACAGCAGTTCAGGCTCAATTTATTTTATGACAGTAACTCACAATCTTGATTCCAGGACAGATTAGAGGACTTCAGCTCAATTGTATTTTCCTTGAAAAAAAGTTTCCAGTGAAATATTCCTCAGAACGAGGAGCTAACCCTATTCCTCTCCACAGCAAATATCTCTGCCTTCTTTCTAACAAATAGTGCTGCAGTGCTGCTACCTTGTTCATTGCAATTCCCTCCTAGTATTTCACTTTAACATCAGGTAAGGCACACAAAGCATACTGTATTACTTGTTATTTATATCTCTTCTCAAGTTAACTTGGAGAAAGGGAATAATTCTCTACCATGTCAAATTCCTGAAGACAGATTTTAAATAACAGAAGTACATAAGCTTATCATCAAACCCACAACAATTATGAAAAGTTTGTTGTCATATCTAATAATGCTGCAACGTACAATACAGCTTTGCAATTAACTCAATGTAAGGAAGCCTAAGAAGCTCAGGCAAAAAACAGCGTATATCAAAAACAACTAAAACCATTTGCATCAGCCCGTTTGACCGCCTTCTTCAACACAAAGTCAAACTCTCCATAATTTGCTGGGAAGTTTGGTAGAAAAATAACTTAGCTCAAGAGATCTGCTGTATTTGCTGTCTTCATTACGGAGACCTTCCACCTAGCATGCAAACACATAGATGTTTACAGAACCGGGGCACTTGTGCCATTAAACATCAATACAATCTGTGTTTATATCATCTCCATACTAATCAGATCGATTCCACCTGATATATTGCCTTGTCACAACACTGTAATGCTAATCGCGCGAATGGGGCTGCAGGGAGATGAAGGTATTTAATTCCACACTGTGGGAAGAAGAAAAAAAAAAAAAAAAAAAAAAGAGGGGGAGAACACAGAATGTGAGACCTCTCTTGTTACACTTGGCTGAAATCAGGCGACAGGTTCATGTGTTAAATGAGGCTGACAGGGAGGCAGCCAGATCGTGCAGTCATCTAGTCTGGTTTCTAGGGAAACAAGGTAAATGTTTTTCCTCCTCCTGGCTACCTTCTAAAATCTTCATACGCATCACCCTACAGAATACTGTCCATCTTCCTCTGCTTCAGTTACGGTAAATAGCATCAAATGAGGTTCATCCCAGAACAGCTCCATGCATCAACTCATTCAGCCAGCGAATCTGGAAAGTTACTGCCCTAATCAGTGTCTCATCTCCAATTATGGTCAGCGAAGAATATGCTAACAGTTATCTAAAATTACACGAGGCTCCGGTTGTGCTATGCCCTGCAACACGAGTGATCTCACTGTTGTGGCGGCAGGCACACGAGCACTTGGGGCTTCCACTGCCTTTCTTGGTGTAGCTGCAGACGGGTCGCGCTGCAGCCAGGACCCATATGCCACACAGATAACCAGCCGTGTGCCGAACGCCATCGCCTCTCTCCTTCACCATGAGATTCAAGCCAGACAGTCCCTCAAGACCAAGGAAATGTTTTCAGACACCAGGTAATGCAACAACACTCCCAGCTCTTCATCTCCCTGAAATGCACTTGGACAGGTGGATTAAGAGGAAAATGCCACCTTTTCCCTCCTTCCAGACAAGCATACGAGGCCTTGTGGCCAGGCCACTGATCTTTGGAAAAGGATGCAAAAAAAAATAAGCTGATACCCTAGGTGGAAATTTGTCTTATCTACCAGCTTTTCCTGCTTTCATGACCAGCCAGGGATGAGCTACATCTGAGAACGATCCAAGGGCAGGCTGTTTCTTCTGCCCTTTGGAGGCTAGTGAATTCCCATGGCAACAGCCCCTGCCCCAGGCAGGGGCACTAAATTCTGTTCTGCCTAAACAACCCAAGTTTCACTCCATTTCAAGATCTTTCACTCAGAGGAGCTCTGCAAACACCTGGCAGATCATCAACATGTAGAATACCTTAGTAACTGCAAGCACCACATTTAGCATCTCTGCTGCCCTATTGTTCCAGTGCCTCAGAGCACCTTGTTCTGCCTGAAAAATCTGCACAACAGCAATGACAACTTCTTTCTCATTAGAGGAACCCTATTGTGAGATGGGTGCTCATGAATTTTAGTTTTGTTTGTCGTCTTTGGTTTGGCTGGTCCCACCTATAAGGCAATGCAGCACCAGACTTGATAAAACTATCTATAAAACAAGAGACAAAATTTAGTTATTCAAAAGTCTTTATTTTCTTTCTTGTTCTGAGAGCACACAGGCCAGAGAACACAAGACAGTTCTGCACATTAAGCTGTCTCCTCTTTTGCGATACGATCTTTCTTGAGTGGTCCCTGGAAGGAAAAACAAAAAAGAAATTAGTACTAGTCCACCATACTCTTGCTTATTCCACAAAGAGACCCCATTATTTCCCACTACAATGCTGTAATTCCCCCGCTGTCAATTTGTTTCAAAGAAACCCCCTCAGTGTTTTCAACTATATAGCCCACTGGAATTTCACCCTCCCAGCTAAAGCATTCAGTAGAAAACTGAACTTGGTACAATCACATTGCACCAAGCTCATGATTTGAAATTTAATGAAGAAAAATATTTAGTGCCACCTAGCGGAAAAACCTCACATGCACCAACAAGTAGCTGAACTGCATGCTCAGCTTCTGCAAGGGCCTAATTTCGAGCAAGGACATAAAGAACTACAGATCTGCTTCCCCAGCAAGCAACAGAAAATGCCAGAGAACTGCAGCTCACAGGCTTGCTAGCACCCCCGCCTAGAGCTGTTCTCAGGAAGAAGGTATCTTGATTAAATTCTTCTGCATATGGATACTCTGCCCTTGCAGCAACCCAAAGGTCAAAATATGAGGGACAGTTAGCCAGAAGACAATACAGTTATGCAATTGGAAAGTTTTTTGCTTTTGGAAAAAAAAAAAAAAAAAAAAAAAAAAAAAAAAAAAAAAAAAAAAAAAAAACACGTCCTTACCATGAAAGCCTTCTTCTCTTCAGCTGTCTGGAAGCGGCCGTGACCAAACTTGGAGGTTGTGTCGATGAACTTCAAGTCAATCTTCTCCAGGGCCCGACGCTTGGTCTGCACAAGCAGGGACTACAAGAGAGATGCCAGGTGAGTGTGCAGCAGCACCCTTTCAATCTGCTCATCACAGTGCAGCTTGCTACTTTTCCATTATTCCAAAAAAACATCTTCCTAAATTATTCTGATCCTAATCTTCAGCCACTACTACACAAGGAACATCTGCCAACAAGCCTTCACATCAGCATCAGCAGAGACAAGCTCAGTCTGCCTTGACACTGCCAGTGTCCTGAGGATCCACAGGAACTTTTAAGCCTAGAGTGCATCTTTCACTGCAAGCAGACCTGGACTAGAATAGCAGGGAAGATGCTATTCCTGAGGTCATCAGGTAGTTTTGTGTATGTGACCAGCAGTCTTTCCTTAGGCTTTCCTCTCTTGCTGGCTACAGGAATCCCCAGAACAGCAAGCCGAGACACCTGTCATCACAAGCAGGGTGCTCAGCCAAAGCTGTTCCAACCCACCTCACAGCAGCCACTCACCTTGCGCAAGGTTAGGACCCTCTTCTTGGTCCCAACGACACAACCTTTCAGCATGATAAAGTCATTGGTCACCTCGCCGTAATGGACAAAGCCTCCCTGGGTGAAGGGATAACAGTTAGTTCCAAATAAAATGATCCCATGCTCATCCATAGCCTGACATCTTATACTTCCAGGCCTCAGCCATTCCTACAGTTACTGAAATTCTGTTTCCAGTACATTTTTCTGTTGAACTTCCTTGCTACAGCAGTTTACTTTCTGCTGTAAGACTTCTGCAGAGAGCAGCAGCAATATTAAGCAGCTGGCAGAACCGCAAAAACTGCTCTCCCTGCTGAATTATCCTTATTTATGTGAGCACTGTCTCTAGGTTCATAGCAGCCTTTTTCATTAAGGCCAACTATCAAGTATAAGCAAGAGTTACATAACTCAATACTGAGCATGACTCAGCAACCCCACCTCCTACAGCAACAGAGCTTCTCCCTCAGCAGCTCCTCATTCAATCATTTTGCACCCCTCCTGTTTGCCTCAAAACAGTGCAATTTAAGACCACACTGTCCTTGCAGCTGCAACTACTCACCAGAGGGTTAATGCTCTTGTCAGACAAGTCGTAATCAGTCGACGCATTGTTTTTGATCAGCTTTCCATCCTTGATTTGGTAACCCTGGCCAATCTTGTAGATCTAAAACAAAAATTTCTCTTGAGTAAACAGCAGGAAAAAAAGGCCCAAAGATCAGCCAATATGGAAATGACTCTGTATTAAGTTGGACCAAAGCATCAGTTTTCTTGCAATCATGTTATCATACAGAAATTTTATGGTTTCCCAGCATAGTACTAACAAAGCTGGCACGCCAAAGAGGCATCATACTGGGACATAAGGATGCCCAAATGGGCATCCTTAGTCATTTATTCCCACATTGTGCAAACCCACCCGATCCCTCTTTCCACTTGCTGATCTACAAAATGCCAGCCAGCTTCTACCAACACAGTTGTAAGAGGACAACACTAGCTACTGAGCTAGCCAAGGCAAAGCTCTCTCATCTGTTCCTTGACGTGCAGTAACCTTGGCCGGCCTTAGTTTCTCCACAGCATTTTGAGAGGCACAAGAAGCACACACCTTCTTATTGATTTCAGTTCGATGGTGATAACCCTTCTGACCAGCTCGAGCCACAGAGAAAGCCACACGAGCAGGATGCCATGCACCAATACAGGCCACTTTGCGCAGGCCCCTGTGAGTCTTGCGGGGCAGCTTTTTGGTGTGCCAGCGGCTGGTAACACCTGAAGCAAAGAAAGCAACGCAGTATTGCTAACTGTTCAGCTAGGACACACGTACCCGCTTCAAGTGTCTCTCCATGGGCAAGAGAAGCTCAAGACTCAGCATATCAGGAACTAACTGTATTTCCTGAGCCCCCAGGAGGCACCCACAAGCCTCCCTGGCTGTCCCCAAGTTGTGTTCTCAGAAGGAAGGCAGCATGGAATGACTCGTCACAGGTGTCAGACGCTGTGCCCAGCGCATATTCCATGGCTTCATCACAGAACGGTGACAGCGGCAAGCGGCCCCTCAGCTCTTGAACCCAATGCTCATAAAAAGACTGTGGGATTTCATTAAAATGTGTCCTAATCACAAAATAAGAGCATCAGCAGTGTTTACCTTTATATCCCTTGCCCTTGGTGACTCCAATTACATCAATCATCTCATCCTGCCCGAAGACAGTTGATACAGGCACTTGCTGTTCCAGTTTCTCCCGGGCCCAATCCACCTTCTCAGCCACAGTACCACCATTCACCTGGATCTCCATCAGGTGAGACTTCTTCTGTCTCAGGGGGAGCAAACGCATCTAAAAACAGAAGGAGGGAATTTAGCTGCTGGCCTTACGAGACGGACATAGTATTTGCTATTCCAGTACCCTTCTAAGTCCTGGCCTATTTGTTTTTCTTCTAAACCTACTTCTTTTCCAAGCTAATTTTAAGTACTGAAGTAGAAGACCCTATACTGAAGGCACAGGCTGAGTCAAAGCTTAAATGACCAGTCTAACTGGAAGCTGCAGATTACCCAGAGAAACACTGAATTAACAAGAGCTTACAACCCCACAGACACCAAACACTCCATTCAAGAATGGCAGGAGGTAAAGCCTACTATGCTGAAGTAGACAAGATCAAAATTAGATAGCTCTATTATAGTACAGAGGAATTGACACAAGCTCTGAGAGTAGCTGCAATTCCACCTTTGGTGACAAGAATGGGAAGCTAGCTCTAATAAAATGAACAATGTCCCAGCTGGGGATCTTATTACACTTAGGGCCAAGCCACAGATTTAAATGCACTTCCCAGGAAAGTTTTGCAGAGAACTGTGGTGGCTAAGGAGAAACCCCTACGCTACTCAGTACATCTCTCTGAGCTGACTGACAGAAGGCACTGAAAGACTTAAATGCTTACAGCACCTGCAGAACACTGCCATGGATCCAGAAATAAGGTGAACACATCCTAGAATTAAGTGTGTGGTCTGTTTTTGTTTTTAACTGTAAGACAGAGCAAGCTCAGGTCCACCTGTCAGCACAAGCACAAGCTGCAGTCCCCACTATGGTTCAGACTGCTCTGCACACTGCCTTACAAGACTGCTAATAGTTGCCTTGGAGACCACTGCCAGCAACTGCTTATACTCTGCACAGAGGAGTGCTAGTATTTAGTATCTTGCTTCACAGTAGGTATCAAATTCGTGGGGCAGAAATCTTGACTGTGAAAACCCAGCCAGCTTTACACCCGCACTCTTAAGTGTTCCCCCAGCATATCCAAGTCCTGCAGACACCTACCTGAGTGTGAGCCATGACTCTAATAACCTGGCAGTATTTCTTCATGCTATTGAAATCTTTCTCCAACTGCTTTTTGCCCTCTTCATCTTGCCATTTCTTGCAGTATTTGGTGAAGGCCTTCTTCTTGGACTTGTGCCTTCAGGAGCAGAGCAGAGACAAGGTTTGGCTAAGCCCTTCATCGATCCCCTGGGGAAGTGGGGATGAGCGGAAGGAGCTGCCACCTTGGCAGGTTTTGGCTCATTGCCAGTTTCTAAGGAATCTTTTCCACTGGCAAGCGGAGCCTGGAGCTCATCAGACAGAGGCAGGGTTGCCAGAGCTGAGCGGAGCTGCCATGAATTCCAAAGTGCATTAGCATGCACAGTACAGAAGACAAAATACTGTAGAAAAAGTCTGAACAGAAAAACAACTCTTTAAACCAATTTTCACATGATTGTTATCCATACCACAACACTGCCCCCCGCCTTGCAAGTTTGAGCTATGCCTGACAGCAAGATCATTACTGAGACACCCACAAGACTTTTACTGTGCTCATCTGACCTCTTTTCAGTCTGGAAAGTCCATTAACAGCCTCTAAGCTCTACACATACTAGAGCCATAATTAAGCAAGTATGTGCACTTTGAATCCCAACAACAGTGCCTGGAAAAGTAATCAGAGCGGCACTTGTCTCCCCCTTTTCTGAGAAAACACAGCTGCAGTCAGGATTTGACACTCAGCAAGCACCAGGGGCCTTTTCCTTGTGCCTGCCTGTCAGAAGATCACATGTAGCCTGCTAGGAAGGCCTCAGGCAAGTGCAACACTGCCACCCTTGTGTCAAAGAGGGCATTGAACATGTTAATGTCACCCTCCCGGAGCTGTCAGCCCTATCATACCACCATCAAGGTCAAATGATAATTGCTGAAAATTGGCTTCAGAAAGCTGTGCTAGCATAGTTTGCAGCCCAGCAAAACAGCAGACTATAGAGCGGGCAGCAACAACAGACTAAGGCAGCAAGCAAAAGCCCCTCTCTTACCAGTTCTTGTAGAAGCGGCGCTTACACTCCTCGCTGATGTGCTCAGCAAAGATGGTCTTGAAGCTGCGCAGGCCCCGGGGAGTCTGCACGTAGCCCACGATGCCCACAATGACCATGGGAGGGGTCTCTACTATAGTGACAGCCTCTACCACTTCCTTCTTGTTCACCTCTGGATGAAGACAGAAATCCAGTACACTGATTAATATCACTATCATCTATTAAACATCACTCCATCCTCCAGGCCCCCAAAAGCTTGCTACCAAAGGTTCAATCAACTGTATTCTCTCTGCAAAGGTCAAGGTGAGCAAGGTAAAGCAATTGCAGCAAACGCAATTGAGAGTTAAGTGCCTTACAGAACCTGAGACTGCCTCAGCAGCAGGCAGATAAAGCTTGGCAGGCAAAATGGATGGCAACCAGTAACAAAACTACAGTCAGGACTCGACACTCAGCAAGGAACGCCAGAGGCGATTCACTTATGTCCGCCCATCGAGAAGAGGTCATCATGAGTAGCTTGTTACAGTACAGCTAAAGCCATCACCTCAACCAACCCACCAGACCCCTCTGCAAACACCAAACACCTCAAACGGGATTCCTTACAAAAGAGCGACGCTGCCAGATACAAAGTCTGGTGGCTAGGACATCATTCACATGGAAGTGGGAAGGGTTTGGGTCTTTCACACCCATCTTCCCACTCAAAGTGCTTGTAACTGGGTGAAAAGAAGGACTAAAACCCAAAGACACTTAGGTTATTTTTGCAAGAAACTTAATCCTCCTAGAAGGAACAAGCACATACTGGATCCAGGTCTGTCAACTTCACGAACAATGTGGGTCATGCCAGCTTTGTATCCCAGGAAGGCCGTGAGATGGACAGGCTTGCTGGGATCATCCTTAGGAAAGCTCTTCACCTTGCCTCGGTGCCGGCTACTGCGTTTGCGGGGCAGGAAACCCAGAGAGCCGTGCCTGGGAGCTGAGAACTTGCGGTGAGACTAGAGAGAGAAAAGAAGCTTTTAATGCATGTTTCACAGACCCACCTCTCCCCACTCAAGGGCCAATTCTTCTTGCATTAAACAAACACTATGTATAGCCATACTACACTTGATAAAAATCTTTTTAACATCACCTGTTTGCAATTTTATCACAATACCACTATCCACATGTCTTGATTCCTAAGCCTCTTTAGCACTTCCTTCTATTAAGTCCTATTTTAAGAAATGTTTTAAGAAACAAAGAGTGACGAGTAAGGGACACATGTGTGCTCTTGAAACGGCTGCAGAATGCCATGCAAAGAAATGGAGAAGCCTTAGGCTTTAATAACACACGGCCTTAGGCTTTAATAAAAAAAAATATATAAAATGCCTATTACAAAAGAAAAGCCTAGTTATTTCAAGGCCAAGTTCTTTCAAACACACATTCCTTAACCATCAATCCTGCAGACTTGCTCCATAATCTGAGGATGAACTTCAACACCACTTAGAAAGCTCTCAGCCACTCCAAGAACCTATCATATCTCATTGCTAAATATGTTAAAATATATATGCCCTATTAAACACGGAGCAAAAGAACAATGAGGGTTTTTTTTTCACAAGAAAAAAAACACATAACCTATTATCAAGCAAGAAATATCAGTTTTTAAGATAAATTGCAGAACTTGTGCTAGGGCCCAGTCACATCAAATTCTGACGCCTTTGTAAAGGCCAAGAGCTCTCAGCACAATCCCTACACATATTATGTATATACCTAATACACACATACAGCAGAGCGACTGCTTCACGTATTACATGCAATGCAACCAGGCAGAAAACGCGGCCCTTTTAAGCAAAACCGGTTTAATCCTAGTACAGCAAAGACAGTCTGCCCCGTTTGCAGCTCTATCGCGGCCTCTCTGCAGCGCCAGGAGCGAAAAGAGAGCAAAGTCCTGCTGCCAGCACCGCCTCAGGCCGCCAAACGCGCCGCAACCACGGCACCGGGGCAAACGCTCTCTCACGGCCGCTCTTCAACAGAACTCCTCGTTTTTAACCCTTTTGGGTTTAGCTTTGGCCTAAACCGGCCCCATGCGCCACCACCGACGCAGTCGCCCTCATGCACCGCCCCCCGGCGCCCAATGGGCCCCGCGCGGCGGCAGCGGGGCCG
>JAUBNY010001169.1:1052714-1066625 GCA_032275445.1 Crypturellus soui
ACTGGTTTATTTGGTGATAAATAATATGCTAAAAGGTTTCTTTTTGCATTTTACATTTCCATTTGTATCTCAAACTACTATACAAGCATAAAAAAAAAAAAAAATACCAGCACCACCCAACCACACCACACACACTGTGTGGCTGGGGATCCTTTTCCAAGTTCCTAACCATTAGTAATTGCTCAAAGGAAAAGAGAGGTCACTGTGCTAAAGGGCAAGCACAACTTCATGCGAGAGCGCTCTGAGCACAGCTGCTCTTCTACTTCTCCACAGAAGGTCCTTTTGAGCTCCCCAAAAGTGAATTTATGCTCAATTCTCACTAACAGACTTGACACACGCCACTTGTCCTGGCCCCCACACATTCCCTCCACCCCAATTCAGCCTTACTTGAACTACCAGCTAAGGGAGGATGTTTAGTGCAAGCAAGCAAGCATGAAAGCACATACTTCAGCTAAAAGTTGTCTCCTACGCTGAAATACCAGAGCCACTCTCTTTTCCAACCTTTATAAACAATCAAATTAAGGTAAACTTTCCATTAGGACCAATATTATATTCCAGGAAGTTGGTGTACAGCAATTTCTTGCATGTATTTTTATGGGAATTCATATGCTAGTTTATGTACTCATGTATACTAAAGTTGCCTTAAATATGTTTAAGAGTTGATGTCTCAAACCTGAGCACAAGATTTTTTTCTCCCCTGCATACACACTCAGGAGGAATTTGCTTTCCTAAGAGCAAAGCTATTAGGGCAGCAGCAGGAAACTGCCCTTACAACAGGAAAGTTCCAAAGCACAAATCCCAAACTGCTGGCAGCTGCTGAAGCAGAAGCAAGATTACTACTAGTGTTCCAGAGCTTTGCAGAAGCAGAATCAATTTCTGAAATGAAAGCTGCACAGGAATTCAAAGAACAGAACTTGACATAGGAGGAACACACCTATCAAGCTTATGTAGCAGTCGCCCAAAAGAAGAGTGTGCTAAACTCCAATTCCTTTGGGCAGGAAGCAGTCACTTCTAGAAAGGACCAAAATAGCAATAAAAACTCTACCTCCTTCACCACTGTGATGCTTAGGCCAACACTCCTGCACAAAGCACACCGCAGTACAAATTCATTATTCTATTTCTGTAGTCTTTGGGAGCCCTAATTGAAAAGCAGAACAAAAAGTGCCTGCCTCAAGACATTTGCGAGCTAAATAAGATAAGGAATGTAATAAATCAAAGGCATATTATACACAAAACCACTATTTATCTGGAAGAATTTGTTTTTAATACTCATTTACAGCAAGACAACACACTAAAAGATCTTTCCATAACAAGATTATGTTTTTTTTTCCACAATATTTATCACTCACTTGCAAACATTAGCACACGTGTTTACATGCGCTCACTTTTAAACATCAAGGTGGGGGGTTAAAAGACTCCACGTACTTCTGTCACCAAGGAAAAGGCTCAAGGGGGAAGCGGCAGCACCTCCCACCCGCTTATCCCTACAAAACGCTAAGCTCCTCTCTGCCAGGGCTCTTTCTGGCCCCGTGCGCAGAGAGGTGCGGCCGGGGCCGCTCGCCTTCCCCGCGATGCTCTCTGCTCGCTTGGGCCCTCAGGCCACCAGGCAGCCGCGCGCAGTGGCTGGGGTAGAACGCGCGTTCTCAGCTCGAGACAGACCCTGAACACCTTTCCAGGAACAGAGTGACTCGCATTCCAAAGCTGCTCCCTGCTGTATTTCATATTCATTACTTTAAAATGACAAAACATAAATAAGGAAATGAGGGACCAGCAGAAAAGAAATCAACTGGAAAACCACAGGCTTTGTTTCAAAATTGTGTGCCTTCAGCACGGAGGTTTTCTAACTGCACAGATGCATTCTTAAGGTCTTTTAATTTTCAAATACACTGGTTGATTTAAGTATTAATCCCTTTAATCCACTTTTGAATTTTCAAAATTTTTAAGCATGAGAACTTTTAGTTTTGTGACAAATGGGCTATTACTTATTTTTCAAGTAAAAGCACTTCAGAGAAGATTTACAGTTAACTACTTCTGTGTTGAATATTACAGAACACACTTTAACCTGGAAAAATAAAATTTTAGTGTCTATATAGTAGGAATCTTTATGGCCAAGTTTGCTTTTAAAGCTGGTAAAGTTGAAGTAAATAGCCTTTGTCAAGTGTCCCACAACAGTATCTATCAAAAAAAGATATTACATTGCATTAGAAAATTTAAGCTTTTCTATATTTAAGATATATCCGTTAACTTATGCATAGACATTGTGTTAAAGCTTTAAATCTTTAAAGCTGAGTTTTCTTTAATAAGCTAAGTAACATTTGCCCAGGTGTCTGCTTGTTCTTAAAGCTATGAACTTACCTTGAAGCACATTGCTAGACCTGAAGTTTATTACAGAATGTTTCCAGTAACCAGGAGCACATGATGGTGTAATCACACACCCTAGAATGAAGTAACACACTTAAAAAATGGTTATTTTAATGATTAAGCTAATGAGTTCTGAACATCCAACCTATGTGGATGCAGTTTTATAATTACACAGCTTGAAATCCTCATCAACAAATCCAAATGCTCCTGAAACCCAAATCATTTTATGATCTTGAATAATGCATGGGACCTCAGCAGCAAAAAATTAAAACAAATTTCATAAAAATGCAAAGCTGCATAATCTATATTCTAAAAGAAGCTACATTACTGAAAGTATTGCTTAGTAAGTACTAATGATGGTGATTTATTTTCTCTCTCTAGTACTCACAGTTCAGATTCCACTTTAAAAATAAACAGACCAACTCCTACCAAAATATCATTGCATATATATGGTGGCTCACAGCATACCCTACCACACACGAGTGAAATCAGACATCTGCTTCCTAAACAAGCATTGGCTCAAAATAGCATAAAACCTTTCCTTCCTAGAAAGTGTGAAAACATTATATTTTTAAGAAAAGGCAGCAGCTTGACTGGCTGGCATACCATTTCATCAATAGGGAAAACAAAACTCTGCTTTAGTTCATCCCAAGGGCAGCAAATTCAAAACTCACATTTTTTTTTCCTCCAAAAGAATCACCCCACTCCTCGCCCCAATTTACCCTTTTTTGCTGCTTAATATAAAGCCGAGATAAACTCAACGCCTTCTCAGAAAGGACTGGCAAGGTGTTTTTGAACAAATCAGTAAGTCAAAAAGCCTGGGCTCAAGATGAGGGGAAAAATGATCATAGCAGCCAGGCTCTTCATCCTGCTCTGGAATTTTCTTGTCTCACTCTCTGGGGGAGGACTCCACCAGAGCAAGTTTTAAATGTACTGAAAAACATGACAGGATTTTTTAAAATACATCCTTTCTGATACTTCCCTTCCTTGGAGATATAAGTTGTTTAGCTAATCACCAGATACCTGCAGACTATTTATACACTGGGTCTCTTGATAGTCCACAAGTTTTATGGAAGTTTTAGTCAGAGTAGCATTTTGGATTGATGCCATCATCACCCAAAACTAGCTAAGGCTACTTAAGTAAACAAAATACTGGCAACAGGAATGATTTCACATTCCTAAGTTTTTACTATGGAAAGCTACAACTGGAGCAGCTCGTTGCAAATTATAGAAATAAGGAAGAAACAAAATACTCCAAATGTACCACAGCTAAGACCACTGTACCATAGCTTAGGAGGCTGTAGTTGAAATAGAGAATAAAGAAATAAGGTCCACTTTGATTTCAACCTCTGCAGAGTTTGACAGATGAATGAACTACTAATTATATATTGTTAAACATATTTTAAGACCAATTTCCTCTGAGCTTTAAGATCTCATTTTTAAAAGCACACAAAAAAATGAATGCAAGATGAGAAGCATTAAGCCATACAGACAACTACCTACACTGATTCAAGCAGAGACATTATCCACAGCCTTAAAATTGCACTTGGGGGGAAGAAAGAAAAACATTAAAACCAAAAATGAAGAACAAAAACCCTTTCATGTCAGTTTCACTGAATTGCAACTTAATTTTTCCCACTGCGAACATATCAGGCTTTTGATCTCCATGTAGTACCCCATTAGCACCACAGGAAGACACAAGCCGCAGCTGCCTCAGAGGAACAAGGTCTCCCTGACAAGGCCTTCGGTCTTGCATTCGAAAGCACATTCAAGACGCTGGCGGAAGCACGATGCATCCTATGGAAGTTCGAGGCACGGATTTGCCACAACAGTGCTAAGTCAGTGAACACAGATGTATTAAAACCATGACCTGGCTATAATATTCAGTCAATTGTCCTAATAAAGCACTCCACCAAAACCTCTAGTCTACAATAACATGCACCATCTTATAACGAGCCACGTTTATATGTAAGCATACAAACACACTCTTTGATGCAGGCTTTACTAAAGACAAAGGGCACATACAGTAGTTCACATGCCCTTGACACCTAAAATGTTACTTCCATTTAAAAGAAACTAAGATTCTTAAGTTGCTTTTAGTGGTATCATACACATCTCAAATATGTATCGTTACATCGAAGAGATACATACCCCCTTTTTAAAATTCTCTTGGGAAAAATTGGGTAACTCCTAGAACAGCCAACTTAAACACAACAGCACATACTTCAACAAGTAAAATTTGTTTGCTGCAATTAAGTTCACACAACTCATTTTGTTTTCTCTGTACAAGGTTAATACTTTTTTGTATGACACTGACTGAATAAAAACTCTATCTGCATTCTTGTTACCAGAAAGTTATAGAACCCTAGAGAAAACACTAGAAAGCTCATTTACATAGAAACCTAAAGTTTGAAGTGAATTTCAATATCAAGTACGCATTACTTGCATATATCATCTAGTTGGGCATCAGATCAGAAGATAAAAAAAAAAAAATCTGTCAAGTGTGACATTTTCAGGCTCTGCTAACCCATTCAAAGCAAATATGAGCAAGCCAGCATCAAGGCTTTGCCATGGAATCTCAGAGAAAAGTTTTAAAACAGCAATATTAGCAGTGATGCTGCAACGCCCATGAATTCCACCAGCTCTTACCTCACATACACACCCAAAACAAGCAAAAAAACCCCACAACTGAGTCAATTTTGCTTATTTCCCTGGTTTTTGGCTTTGTTTTACCACTGAATTCCTTCACCATCTAAGTGGAGAAGGTGTGGCTGAACAGCATTGTACATCGGATATTTTACTTCCAATTTCTTTTTCCATTTCAAAAGGAATCAATGAGTGAAAGGAAGAAAAAAAGCTGTTCAAAGGTTGACTGACTTCCATATAACTAAATTTAAATAAACACAGCACCTTGAAGTGTGCAGTCACCTTCACAGCTGGAATGACAACCCTGAAAGTCTACAGAGGCAAACTCGGGTCACAAAGTAACTGCTCTGTAAGTAGCAGCTCTGCATCCACCCAGCACTTCCAGGGGCTAAACCTAGCCATAAATTCTGGAAGAGTCTAGAATCTGCTACAATAAAACACTTCTGATGGGTATTTTAAGAGACATTTGCCCTATATAGTTACAATGATTTTGAACATTTTCTTTTGCTTCTGAACCCATACCTTAAGTTACACGCTGAAGGAACCTCTTCAAACCAACCACATATTCATGATACTTCTTGCTTTTTAACTCTTTACTGAGACCAAAGTCAAACAGCCCTCTAAATAGTAAGGTTTAAGGGAATTATTTCACATCCTCTACAAAAATAACTTTGGTCAGATCTTCAGCTTCCTAACAGTAGCTCACACGGGCCTAATAGCCAATAGTCAGCAGATGATTTTGCTAACATTTTGGAGAGCTTCCAGGAGACACGTTTTCTCAATATTGCTCTTCTGCCAGCAGTGAACTAAGAAGGAAGAATTCATTGATTTTCCTATTTAATATTTCATTAAATACTTAGTTAAAATAATTATCTGAACTACACTTATACCATTTACTTCATTTCATCATTAGAAATATTTAAATTATAGTTACAGTCTCTATAAATCTATGAATTGAATGTCACTATTCCTGCATTGCTTTTGCTCCATGTCCTTCAAAAGCTCTTATTAAAGGCATACCTAGAAGTCAAATATATTTAACAAGTAAAAATATTTCTACGATCATATCAGCATGTTGATATTTCAGTATCAGCCCAATGCCAATTTATCATGCACCTTTTGCCCTCCAGTCCTCAAAATCCTATGAGCCAAGAATGTTTTAACACAAATTAAAATTAACACAAAACTTCATTACATCTAAACGTTGCAAGACACTAAAAAGAATGTGAAACAGAAGGAAAGCAGTAATATTGAGAATTTTTCCTTTTATTGTATCTTACCAGCTTATTGTATCATTCGAGCAGTACATTAAGACTCAAGTATTACAAATTCTGACCCACCAAAAAGCACTGAAATGCTCAGGGAGGGCCAAGGTTACAAGTTTATGGATAATGCAACTGTATTCTAGCGTTTCACTGCCTCCATAATGTCAGGGGATCCAAATATGCTGAAAATAGGCCTTGGTAAATAGAAACTCAAAGGCAAGGGAGGGGGCTCTCCCTGTTGCAAAAGTAGTGAAATAGAGTATCTTTTAGGAAGCTGTCCCAGAAAGAAGGTATTCAATTTGGTATTAGCCTACTTGTTACCAGAAGGAACAGGCATGCCCTACTATTCATTTCAAACTTGTTTCCGTTCCCACCTTTGTCCTGGTGCTAACACTTATGTAACCACCCATAAAGCCACCCGAGGGAACCAAGGGAAGGAAAGGGAGGTCAGTTTTCAGCTAGAGCCTCAACATTACGAGTCACCAAGATGCCACTTGAATATAACAAACATAAGAAAGGGCAGCCACACACAGCCCAGGACATGGCTGGGAAGAAAGGGCATAACTGCACGTTTGCCTCATTAAAGAGGCTTTAGAACCTCAACATGAATTAGGTTTTTGCTGAGAAATGCTTTCTAAAGGAATGCATCTCGGCTATAGAGGGGAACTCCTGAAACATTACTAACACTAGGCTAAACCAGCACCTTTGCAGAAAACCCTCAAGCCAGAGAATAGTCAAGGGTTTCAGGCTTGCATCTGACTGGAAAGCAAATCAGGCTCAGCAGAAGCAGGGGAGAGAGCATTTGAATAATGAATTTCCCAAACATTCTCATATGATGCATGTTGTCAAGCCCACATGATACTAATTGAGGACCATTCTATGCACAAGCAGGTCAAGACAACCCTCCAATACCCTTGCAGTTGACAGCAATGAATTTTATCTACCATTATATTGTTCAGTGAGCTCTCAATAATTCTGAGTTCAAGAGGAAAACACAAGTTAACACATCTAGAGTTAGAACACTTTGCTACTCCTACTAATCCACATCAGGCATCCAGCCACCACCATTTCAGATTTCAAATGTGTCCTTTTATTCCCTTTTTCCTCTCTCAATCATTTCCTCAGCTATGACAGCATTTTGCTGCTTACCTCGTGAGCCTCCTTAACCGTTTCTCAGTTAGGATTATCAAAAGCTTTTGCAAATGCAAATAGATTATTACAGCCAATAGCTCTCCTTAATTCACTGTTTTGTTGCCACAGAGAAAGAATTTCAGCAGATTACCATACATATTTTCATGGTCTAGAGCAATTAAGGCTTAAAAAAAGAAAAATAAGATCAGCTACTTTGCCACTAAAACAGAGCCTGACGGTCACCAATGTCAAATGCACTTCTGTTTAAAGTCAGTGGGGTTAAGTGCAACATTTGTTTTCGGACATAGTAATTGATTTCATGAGAGACTGCATCACTGGCTGGGAAAAGATGACAAGAACAAGGGCACAAGGACAAATCCTATTTACTAACCACATATGTAAAAAGTCATAATCATAGAGAATCAATGCAGTGGTGCTCAGATGCAAGTATTAAATATTGTTTTGTCCATACTCCCTGGATAGATTAATACCAGTGCACTCTCAAGGACTAACCGGCCAAAATGAAGCTGTCCATTTACATGGCTGGTTCTTGGTCATCTGATGACACCAACCCTCACAAGCAGGTAGTACCAACAGCTTCTAGGCCTGCTGGTCCAGCTCCATCCCTCAAATGGAAGATGTTTGCTCGTCTCTCTAGCCACTAGTCCCATAAAATAATTTCTAGATTATCTCCTGGCTATATCAAAAACAGATTTGCCCCTGCAGCTAGTTCAGCAAGTCTTATTTATCACTCCTTCACTAGGATCCACTGAAGAGAAGAGAGCAAGAGGCTTCTTTGCATCTACTGTTTTTCTACTCAAAATGGGCATATCTGAACTCCTGATTAGAGACACAAAAACCCAGTGCTGCAGAACTAGCCTACTCAGGCTATCAATCAGGAACAAATCTAGAAACTCCTCCTAAATGTGACATAGTTGAGGCAGTTGTTTTTGTCACTGGAAGATTTCTTGTCTATTTATTTTATTATACATCTTTAAGCTCAATAACTGAATGATTCTCAAACTTCTACACAGAGGAAGAGATTATAAAGATATTTGAGCAACATAAAAAGTCTTGTAAAACTCTCATTCCTTCCTCATTGTATTTTCATACAATAATAACAAGAAATGCAAAATTGCTTGAAAAGGTCAAAGCTCTAAATCAACTATTAATCTCCTCTGCTAATCTTCATTACTTTGCTCATGCTTTCCTTTCATTTTTACTCCAGAAATGAGAGATCTATAGCACCTCTAGGCAGATGTGTTTAATTTAAGAGTATCTTAATATCTGCCTCAAATGCCAGAGATCCAAGAAATGAGAAAGTAACATGTGTTATTTTAAGAGGCAACAGAAATCAAAACAGCATTTTCATTCAAGCTCTACCTTATCTTTGTCTTCCACAACATCAGCCAGCACATCATCGGGGTCCAGGATTCCTCCATCTGTATACTCCAAGTGGTGGATATTTACCCAGTAGGTTGGATCCTGTAAGACAGACAAAAGATTTCAAGCTAATTTTGTATCATCTTAGCTCAACCAGACAGCACTGCTTTGTATCTCATCTCCTTACCACACATTCCCCTCTTGAATTATGAGATAAAGACTTGAAACCTACCTGAAATTAAAATTTCAGCATATGTACAAAGTGAGAACTACACACTCCCCCAAATGACACTTCAATGTCCCTACCAATAGAACACTTTGCAAGTGACCTTACAGAAGGAGATTTACATTGGTCTATTACGCAGTTCAATTCTTCAGTTAGATAGTTAACACAGAAACCAAGAAATTAGCTTTTTTCTTTTTCAACTAGCTTATAGTTGGACAATGTGGGTTATCACCAGCACACACGTGAGTGCATGTATGTATGTATGGACACACACCATTCCTGGCAATTCCTGGCATATATATTTAATTCAGGTTATTTCTCTGAAAAGTTAGCTGAAGCACAAATTTATTAATTTATTTTCACAAATTAATGGTCCTCAAACTCTGGCACAATTTAGCATTCTGCACATTTAACACAAACAGGGATCATGTTAGTCTTCTAGTAACATTTTCCTCATGTATTAACCACGCCACTTCAACAACTGAGAGCTTAACTCCCACTCCCCTGACACTGAAACAAAAACCATGACGTGTTCACCATGTCCTGATGTCAGAATACTGCTTAACAGCAAGTTCTCCCAGAGATGAAACACAGATCAGAGCAGCCACCTGGTCACGCAGCCACTGAGTGTACACACATCACCTGCAGTGGGGGCAAGCTAAGTGAAACACAGTTGTAATTGAACAACTTTAGACAACGCATAATTTATCCTCTCAGGGCCAGCAAACACATGTCAGCTCATTAAGTCATGTTTAAGTACTCTGCACTATCATCACTGGCAAACATTGCCCAGGATTGGTACAGCTGGTTGAAAACACGCTTAGCTGAGATAACATTCTATTTGAGACATCCATCAAACAACACTGACATTAGCCAAAAGATGCTAAAATTAAAGCCCAAGAAACTGAGGCAGACACACATCCCTCCCCAGAGCCTTGAGAACGGCTTCCTAAGCAGAGGATGCAGCAGAGCACAGCTGGAGCAGTCTGCAGTCCCAGGGATCCTGGGAATACAGGTACAGCAACCATTCCTTGCTGCCTGCCATGGCTATTATATTGTGTCTATTAACTCTTTTATTAAGAAAACATTGTTATAACCACAATGCCAACACTGCCCCAATGCCTATTGCCACAAAACTGCACAGAGCGAAGTAGGACATGATGATCCCAAGATCAGGGGAGCTACAGGTTCATTTAAGAACAGTTCAGACAGTTATGCAGAGCTGTTCTCAGTAGCTCTTCAGATCAGCAGCCATTCTCTCTCCACTCTAACAACCCCTTGAAATCAAGTCTTTTTTCACCCACATGGCTTTTCTGATCCAGGTCCCTGAAGAGCCAGCCAGGCAGGCTGGCCAGCACTGCAGCCACACAGTGCCAGCAGCCAGGAGTCACCCTCAGGGGCAGCCGCTTCATCCCCACTGCCACCAAATGTAGAGCTGCAACCAGTTTTGAATTTTAATGCTAACAAAATAAAGTCTCCTACATCACAGACTCAGACACCATCATCTAGTAGAGCTTAAAGCATGAAGAGGCAAGACACAGAACCTGTCCAAGATACAAATAGTGATGTTTTCAGACACTTTGAGGAGGCTTCCCAAACAAAATGGATAACTAAAGCATTCTCTGCAAAAAAAGCTTATTAAACACCGTTCCCCCCACCTTTTAAGCAACAAGCTATATCAGTTTATAGTGTCATAAGCATAAAAAAATTGGAAGATTTTCTCAAAATTGTTTTTAGTCTCATTACATAAGCACAATTAGCTAGTTAACAATATCTCCAAGCCCATAAGAAATATTCTTTCTAGTTCTAATGTAGGGGATGGGGAAACTTTTTTACATAAACTAATATTTCATCTACACAAGAAATGTATTTAGCTCCCTTCTCCTATTCTTAAACACAAAACATAATTGCATTGGTAAAAGTAATTCTCTTGCCATTAGCTCCAAAGTAGCGTAGCTTCACCTTTTTTCAACTGCAGAATATTATTACAGAAATTAGTATGCACCAGCATCAACAGTCTTTCTTCTGGCCCAGATGCTCTCCCACTTGGCTATATGCCATGAGCTTAGTACTGAAATTTACTGCCTTGTATTTGAGCACATTTGTAAGGTACAGTATTTGTAAGGTACGGTAGAGCTGAATGACAATCAGCTAGTTAAGCATGTATCTCTAACCTGTTTTAACTGGAATTACTAGTTATTCTATTTTGTGTAGCAAATAAGATAAAAGGCAAAGAAGAAATATATTTTTCTGTGCAAGCAGCAAGCATGTTAACTCGCATTATTGCGGAGGCGTTGTGAAAGTTACTTGGCCCTACCAATAAGCTTACAAAATATGATTCTCAAACTGGAATGGATCAGTAGCTGCAGATGCTCCTCCTGAACCTTTTTGTGGCTGTGTTTGTTAAAAGGATTCATCAGTAATAACACCAGAACAGCACTCTTCAAAACCACTCCCGTTAATGAGGCTGCACAAGGTAACATTTTGGGGGGCTGAAGCTATACTAAAAACTACTTGCGTGACTGGTTACATCTGGTAAATCTCTCTCCTGCACATATATTAAAGCTAAGGTGGGAGACAACCACCTACCTTCCCCAAACAAAAACTCCTATGCAGTTGATCGAAGGGTTTTACTTCCAACACTTCAGTCTATTTGTAATCTACTGGCTTGCACCAATTCAGATACTCGGTTGTTGTTTGTTTGATTTCAAAGTTGCCAGGACAGCAGCCCAAGCCAAACAGCTACCTTTACTTGCATCAAGCATCCCAGTCTCAAACTTCCTATTAGTCTGGTCCACAACAAGTATAGTAATTTAGTTTCTCTGGTTAGGGCCCCTACCAAAAGCATAAACATCTCTGTATCAATGTGATAAAGCAGGCATATCAGTCCTCTCCAATACTTGCAGATAAGTGCTGCCTAAACAAGATTTCTTATTAATTCAGAAGTATATATTCAGAAGACAATGCTGCATAACTGAAAAATAAACAACATATGAAACCTACCAGAGCCTTTAAAAAGAAAAAAAAAGAAAAAAAAAAAAAACAGGAAGGAAGCACACTCCTTAATCCTTCTCCTATAGGAGGGTCTGTTCTAGCTAAGAAATAGGGACCATAATGCAAAACAAGAGAGTTTTGCAGCCTCCAATAACATTGTCTAAATTAAGTTCCCAAGTCCCCCAACAAAATTGTACCTTGAACCTCTCTTCTCATTAGTTAGCTGTGATTCTGAGTGTTCACAGCACCTGTATACACCCTTCAGTATGCTCCAGTAACAGTATCTAGTATTAAGGGAACGTATGAATAAGTTAGCTGGTATAACGTATACCAGCATTTCCCAACTGAATATTGAACAGTTAAACTAATATGCATTTTACCTTAGGGTTGCAAGTCATGTTTGTGTTTAACATCAAGCCACTTAAACACTGTTTATCATCAATTCCTTTATGTGTGGGAGAGCACTTTAGGAATTACTATGCAAATATTTACCAAATGATAAATTAAAGCAAGGTCACATGAATGCACAAGTACAGGGTAGGTAGAAGTAACAGGTTTTTTGTTTGTTTTTTAATTTTAATACTTCCGATGTTCCCATTGCCACTGAATCCCAACTTAAAAATCACCACTTGGTGCAGTAACTTCAAAGTTCACATAATTAAATTCAAATATTTTTAGAAATCTTCAATGACCTCTTCTTCCCTTTTTTGGTCAACAGTAAGAGATATTGAAGTCTATAATTGAAAAAAATCACTCTTAAAAAGCACACACATGCAAACATATACATGTTTTTCATATACAGAAATCTTGTAGCAATTGCATTTGTTCCAAACCTGAGCAGGAATAAGTCAGTCTACTTTTCTGAAAATTAAAATCACATACTTGATAAACAGTCCAACACATATAGCATATTTCCAATTGCTTATGAGCAAGGTATGGTAAACGAGTTTGGGACATGTTTTAGAGGGACCATCAACAAAACAAAAAACAGTCCTTAGTGAATTTATTATTGCTCAGTTCTGTTGAGCATGATACACAAAGTTAAATGCAATCCCTAACCTCAAATTTCTTATTTAAGCCCAGAAAATACAAATAGAAAAAAAATTCTGTCTCAGACCTTGGAGAAGCACCTCTATTTTATGGCCTTCCCTACAGCAATAACACTTTACGACAAAGGCGGTATTTCAGGTTATGTTCAAACATTATTGTACAGCTCTATTTATTAATGCAAGAATTGTGTCCTTCTATAGCATTATAAAAGTATTCTAGTCAACAAATTGAGAACCTTCTTGCCAAGTATCCACAAGCCAGGTGACCTTTTAAGTATCAGATACTTCAAACTACAGCTTGCAGAGCTAGCAACAAGAACCAGGAGAGCTGAGGAGAAAGAGAAACGGAAGAGTTTGTCCAGCTTCAAGTTTCATCTCCATATACTTCAAAGCTTATTGCTAAATTAAAGCAGCTTCCACCTCCAAAAGCCACCTCCAAAAGTCTAAAGTGGATCTAGTCAGATAGTAATGCTGACAGTTGTAATGCTATTGCCAGCAATTAAACTACTTCACTAGCAGCAGCAGGTCAGTATGCAAGGATTTGCATACTGCATATTAATTCCATTAACTGTTAAATATTCCTGAGCCGCAGCAGAAGGATTTCTCATGAATGATCCTCAGCTGAACAGCTAAATCTCAGCAGCAGAAGAATGAATGTACGTGCACTTGAACCTGCTTCTACAACCGCAGTGCATAACCTACGCCAAGGAAGAAAGGTTTATCACTTCTCCCACAAGCAGGCAAAGTGACAAGTGTAACCAATACGCACACAGACAATAGAACTACAAGATTTCTGTAGCCGTCTTATGTTGACATTACCTTTTTTAAAGCATAAAAACAAACTAAAGAAGTTTCT
>JAUBNY010001169.1:1156624-1167245 GCA_032275445.1 Crypturellus soui
CTTTTAATTAAAACAATTTGTGCAACATCATTTCACTTAAAATCATCCATGACTTTTTAACGAAGATTGCAAACAGTCTAGTCAGGCCTTGCTTTGGGTCGTGCGGGCGGGAGGAGCAAAGCCGACAGCCAGCGGGAGCTCCACGGTGCGCGAGCCGCTGCTCTGCGCTGGGTCCCTGCTTCCCTGGAGTCTCCTTGAAGCGCAAAGCAGCAGCTCCTGATTCCAGTCACTCAGGCCCCTCATTACACGTGTTCCAGCACTTTTCACAGCTATGGAAAACTAATGCAAACGAGGAGCTGTCAGCAACAGGACTGTTTGGCTTCTATGGAAAGCAAACACCCTTCCCTAAATTCATGGTACGTGTTGCTGGTAGAAGGAATAATAATACTGTGTATGCATACAGCTTTCCTAACTCCTTGTTCAAGCACTATGCACAGAGCAGCTGCATCAGCTACTGCCCCAAACTAGTTACCCTGCAGGGAGTGAAGCAGGTACCTGACCGCAGTAACAGCCTGATTTTAGGGCATGAAATGGGGAACAGAGCTGAATACATCAGTTAAAAATGTGGCCCATAATGAGATAAGAAATCAGGATGCCGTGATCAGCACTTCTGTCCTGCAGCGTGGAACGCTGCCAGCTTGAATTCAACGATACCTCAATCGATGAGAGAGTGAGAATCCTGAATACCAAATCTGCTGGAACTGTGAATATATTTGTTGTGATGTTCTAACCAGTAAGGGAAGCAGGTGGGAATGCGAAAACTGAATTACTCGCAGCGTCTGCAGAGAGTGTGCTCTAACCAGCACTTAGTGCGGAGCCCAGACAAGAGGCCCCTTCCAAAGGCAGGAATCTGGCCGGGATTAACCCCAGCTGCTCCCGCGGCTCCTCCCTGCGTGCAAGGGGCTGCAAGGGCTCCCTGCTTCTACACAGACGGAGCTGGAGGAAGGAAACTGCGGAGGAAAGTCGTGATTGACCCTCCTCAGTATCTGTAAATAAAGCCCAGGTCTCAGGATGGGAGGGAGAGTGGATCTATTTCCCTGGATGCTTTTGAGGCTCTCCCATTCCCGTGCAATGACTCTGAGCAGGCTAGCACGGTCCTTCTAGGAACTGAGAGGAGGCGAGTTATCTCTTTGCAGGCTGCTGTTGCATACTTGTAGAGTATGAGGTCTTGGCAAAGACAACTATGTGAAACGGGATGGTGGGGAAGGAAGTAAAAGAGTGAAGTGTAGGGCTGCAGGAGAAGGGCAGGAACCAGTGGGGCAAGGGAGAGCCCAGAAACTGCCAAACCGCGGGCACCTCAACAACTCCTCTGGTAAAGACAAAATAAGAACAAATCAAATCCTCCCCTGTGTTGCCCCTTGTAATTTTCCAGAAATCTTCTGTAATTTTCCCTGGAGTCCCATGCTGACAGCTGGCAGATGCCGCACGAGAGAGGGTCCCTTGGAATGACTGATGGCAAGGTCGCAGCTGGAGCGCCGGGAAGACGCCGGTGCCGGGAACCGCGAGGAGCTTCTGCTGCCACGTTGTGGCAGCGGGAAAAGCTGCCGCCTCCCAGATCCCCTCCTGCCATCCTCGTCCGAAGACAATGTCTTTGTACGTTACTAGAGCTGATCTCACGAGCGTGCTAATTCTAGGAAATTAATAGTCACAGGAAAGGGGGAGCACCCTAAGCAATGCGGTTGCTGCAGAATTAATTTAGTGTGCAAGTTATTCGTAATAAACCACCCAGCACACGTGCCACTGGTTTATCAACAAGTGTTGCTAAGAAGGTGCTTAAAAGCTTGCGTCTCAGAGGCAGTGTGTGAATAGTACCTCTCATTGCCATGGTTGCTATAGTAAACCCTTGGTCTTAATTGAATACCACAGTAAATAATACTCTAAAAACTGGAGAGCAAAATAAAAAGAAAGAACTCCATCAGGAGTTCCCCAAGCCACTTGAAATTACTGCTCCTTTTTATGTTCTGCAAGTGCTGTGTGGTTTGTGCTGTGGGTTACAGAATAGGAACACCTGCATCATTGTAATGCTTTTTCTGTAGAATTTCTTGTCCTTCAAAATTTTGCAAGATACGATGTGGTTCAAAGTACCTATGCAAATAAGGAAAATAAGTGGGATTAAAATAAGCTGTTGTTTTCTGAAAAGCACATCTATTTTTGCACCAAATTTTGCAAGAGAATAGGATGCAAAGGCTTGAAATGATCCTTGAAATCATCTGTGCTGCAACTGCTGCCGGTGGCACGCACCAGAGATAAACACTCCAGTCCTTCTCCCTGGTGCTAAGATGCAATAATCTGTAAGCATTGCAATTAGGGAGCCTGCTCGCATTGAGGGCAGCCCCGGAGCGCCGCGGGGAAACGCTGTCCAGGGGCAGCACACAACATGCAGAGGGGTCAGCAGGATGCATGTGCAAGGGGTAACGTGGGGGAAACTGCGGCACAGCTGAGGGCTACAGCAAGGACCTGTAACCTGGGCACAAAGAGCAGGGAGCTCCTCCAAGGCCATCTGAACCCTCTGTGGCCAAGGGACACGTCCCAGCCCTCGCCATAGACAGCCAGGAGGCAGAACACTTAAGGTCCCTGAGGGGAAACCCAAGGAGCAGGGAGGTTAATAGAAGGAGATTACCCTACCATAGTAACACAGTGAAAACAGGGTGAACCACACATGAATCACTGGCTTGAGAGGCACTGGCACGAGGCAAACAACGGATTTGTATGTAAAGCACTGGAGGGACAGCACGATGACTTGGGCCTGGTTTGTGCTTTGGTTGGACCCTATGTGTGTCTTTGGGCCTCTGTCTCCCCTTCCCAGCTGCTCAGGGGGGCTCGTGCTTTTCCTTCTGCACGGCTCTTGACAGGAGGAAACATAACCCTGCTTGAGAGCTGCTCAGATGCTGAGACAACACAGGCACGAGGCATCTTTTGTAAACTGCTGTTCCCTCAAGGAGTGGAGAACACACTTATTCCTCAGCAGCTACGGTGTTTTTCATGGACGTGCATCCTCGTTAGCAGACAACATCTGCTCCTTGTTGTAATTAGCTCACAGTTCAGTAGGTAGCTCCGGTCTCTTTCACACCTGAACTGCAGTCAGCGTGGCAATCACAGAAGCACGTGTCCTGCCGCCTCCCTCTTCTATAAAGCAGCCTGAGTTACACACGTTGTTGGGCACCTAACAGACGGCGAGCGTGCGTGAGAGCTCTCCAGACTGTGAATGGAAGTGCCTTCTCTTTTCCTTACTCGTTTTTGCTGGGCGTCGGTTCCAAGGGGGCTTTGCTTTCTGCAGCCAGCTGGGCGCCCAGCGCGGATGGGCCCACGGGAAGCGCAGGGGCTGGCGGGCGCTCTGGGCCACAGCCGGCCCCGCTGCTGCCGCTTCACAACCACGGCCTTCGGGCAGAAGGGTGTGAGGTCCCAGGTCATTTCCTGCCAGGTTGGCTCTGAATTGGAGGGGGGTGTGTAATTGTGCTGTCTCCTGGTGCCATTAGTGTCAAGACTCATTAGGGACCCAATCTAGTCGTAGCAGCAGGCATACAAAGGGGAGGACTCGCCAAAGTCTGCAGACTGCAGAGCAGGACTTGGTGGAGGAAGCAATTGCAGAATTCCCGTCTGGGTAATTAGAGCCAGCGGGGAATCGCATCGGCTGCGGCAGGGCTTTCATTTTTCCCCGTGCTGTTTTAACAGGATTGGCAGGTGCTGCTTTCTTCCAGGGGCGAGGTGATGTGCCGGTGTCATAACTCACAATGAGGAATGATCATCAATTTGCTGCCGCGCTCCTGGGGCGAGGCGAGCGGGCAAACTGTGATTACTATCGTTATTAGTCCCTGTTCCAGGGAGCCAGCAGAGCGGTGCGGCCCCTGTCTCGAGCGGGAGCCCCTCATGTGCACAGGAACACGGCCCTCGCAGCCGGGCTGCAGCGCAAAGCTGGGGCCTATCTGTGAGCACAGGAGCCAAGAGCCACGGCAGGGTGGAAGGAGACGGTTCTGTCAACGCGACGTGATGCACAAGCCAGCATGAAGTGCAGCCTCTTCCTCTGCTCTGCCCCGGCGCGAAGCCGCTGCCGCGCTCCCACCTTTCCTGACCGGGTGCAAGACTTGCCCCATGCGGGGCAGAACATGTCCTGTTACCAGCAGTGGACAGTTCGCCTGAGCAAAACCTACAGCACTGGATCCACAGGGAAGAAATAAATACAATGACAAGAGGCGCAGCTTTCCAGGCACTTCTGGGAAGTGTGACAAAAAGGCAAAGAGTATTTCCTTACCCTGCATGAAGAAGAGCTGAGACATTTAAGAGTTTGTTTATGAAGTCTATGAAAGAGGAGTGAAGCTGCTGCTGTGAAGACGAGTGTCCGGAGCCCTCGCTGAGGTGCCCTGACCTTGCTCTCCCATAGCCAGGGAAGGCTTCCTGCTTGCCAGCCTCTTCCAATCCGCTTCCTTGGGCTCCGGAAGGAATTCCATGCCAAAGGTGGGCCTTTTCCTTACCGACAGCACAAGGAAGCCCATGAAAATTTTCAGTTTCAATAATTCAGTATTTTCCAATCCAAACAAGCTATTTAAGCAAAAAAGAAAGGAAGATGCTCCCTGCCAGCTCTGCTCAGGGGCGCCTGAGGAGCCTCTTTGGAGCGCAGGCAGGAGCAGACATGTGTTTCCTCAGCGCCTTGCTCTGCGCCTCCATGCATCTCCTTGGCATGTTGGGGTGCCAGCAGGACAAGGAACGAGCACAAGAGGAGCTCCCCTTCCCTCCCACTTCGAGCTCCTGGCTGCAGTGACTCAAGCTCAGAGCTGTGAAGCGCTCAGACCCTCCAAATGCTCCTTGTTGAACAGCGGTTTTGCTACCTGCAGATTTTTGTAGCTAAGATTCTCTCTCCAAAGACAAAGGCTGATTCTCTACACAGATGTATGTGCTATTGTAGATCAGTCCTCAAGGCCCATTTGGGCTACTGCCCACACACAGTAACTGTCTTACTGAGGGAAAAATAAAAAAACAACAACACGCTTGTGTCTCCCCTCTATCCCCCTTTCCCCCTTCTCACTTAATTGGCAACTTCTTCTGTGAAAACAAGGCTGCCCCTCTCCCTGCCCCCTCGCCCATCCTTGGCGGGTCCTCTGTCTAGATGCCTTTAAATCTGATTTGGGATTTGAGCAGTATTTGGATTAACTCATTAGTGGGGCATCGTTCTGGCAAGCCTGCTAATCTGCGCCAGCGGTGCATAGCTCTGTGACAATATTATACTGAAAATGAGAAATCTAATGAGATTAGCATTTTATGCATTCAGACGGGGCCTGGGTGTTAGCACGGTCTGCAGACACTTGCTAGGAAGGCTCAGGAGGGGACAAGGTGACCGGACTGTAACGCAGCACCAGGCAAAATAGGGGACATGGCCACCGTGCCATGACCCATCCAGAGCTCGGCTGGGGACCTTGCGGGTTGCTCCTGCCCTTACTGGTGCCGGGGAAGGTTGTGGTGTTTGCTGCCGTGCGGGATAAAGCTGCTGACGCCCCGGTTGCTCCCTGCCGCGCGGGGAGGTGGTGCAGGAGATGCCAGTGCATGTGTGGCACTACCAGGGTGCTCCCCTCTGAAACTACACTGAGATCAGCTGCCCTGACAAATTCCAGACGTGCTTCTCCCTCTCAAAGGCGCTGTTGTTTCTACCCCAGGTTTGAACAGGGCAAAGAGAGAGCCAGTATCTGCAGGCTCCCCTGGCAGGGGCAATGGGGGTCTCTGTGGGTCACAGGGAGTGCAGGGTTCTTGCACCCCAGGGCTGGCGCGTTTGGAGCCTGCCCTCCCTGAGGAGGAGGAGGAGGAGGCTGCAGCGGGGCTGGGAGCAGCTAAGCGCTGTCCTCGCCTGCCACCCAGCGCTGGCTCCGGGCACTCCCGGCGAGCTCCCGCGTGGCACGGCTCCTGGCAGCGCCTCGGGCTGCTTCTCTTCTCCCCGTTGCCCAGCCCTTCCCGAGCCACTGGGAAAGGCCCCCTGACCCTGGCTCATCAGCAGTGAGTTCGGGCGGGTGTCTTGGAGAAGGGGGAAGCTGTCCTGGGGCTCGTGTCTCTTTGGTTCGCGGGTCCCTTTGGTCCTGCTGCCACCAAATGACCTCCCTGTTACAAGGCTGACGCGCTGCTGGGTTCCAGGAAGATGCTGCTCAGTAAATTCTTTGCACATGCAACCTGGGGTAGATGATAACTTAAGGAATTATTTAAGTATTTTTTTTCAATAGAAGATGCCTGTTTCTCAGCCATCAGATGAAAAGCAGTAATTGAGCAGTGTTACCGACGAAACAAAGTAAATGGGAGTGCAGCCGATAGCTTTAACTGGGTAAAGCAGGAAAAAACCTGGGGCACCTGCAGAAACTGCTGTTCGGTGCCTCAGTGAGCAGCAGCCAGTTGCTGTTAGCAAGGACAGAGCCTAAAGCAGCCCCAGCATCGCCGGGCAGGATAAGGGATTTACCAGAGAGCAGCCTGCATTAATCCAGGGCCTGGAGCCGGGAGCTGCATGCAGGAAGGGATCTGGGTCCCTTTTCTTGAAGTAGAGAGGGAGTTTTTATTGACAACAGAAAAGCAAGGAGAGCAGAAGAGAGCCTGGGATGAGATGGCCGTGCTTTAAAGCATGCGAGGTGCAGGAAAAGGCACGTATAGAAGCGGGGGAAGCAGAAAAACAAAGGCCTATTTACTCTAAAGGGAGTTTAAATGTCATTAATATGTATTGTAAATCTTTAAATGCTGTTATTCAAGCACTGCATTAAGTAGAAAATAAAAAAAAAGCCACTGCTACTGATTTGCATTTTGTTATTAATTCTGAGAAAAGAGAGAATTTTTTTCAGAAAAATTGTCAGCAAGGTGCCTTAGCGAATCTTTATATAATAGTAACAATTTGTGTATGGGAAGCAAATACTTAAAAAAAAGAGCGAAATGAATAGAAATGTAATTCAGAGCAGCACTAGCACTTCATCTTCATGTAATGATATGGGCAAAGGCTGAATTCCTGCGCTCGGCAGTGAGTTATGGGACATGGTAGAGCTTGCATGACTGCAGAAATAAACCCCCATCGGTTATAATGTCCCATTAGGAGAAGGTGATATAATGGATTCTTCTTTCACGGCCTAGCAATGGCACATTTCATTCACTAGGTTATTTACCCCCTTGGATAAAATTCATGATCTTTCTCATAATGCAGAAATATCTCCTCAGATACATTTGTGGGGGTATCTCATTAAAAGCGTTTGCTGCATGGGATTTTATCAGAGTTTTGCAGGCAGCGAGTGGCAGGAAGAGGGGAGATGCCCCGGAGAACCTGGGCTCTGCGGGGCGAAGGGGGAGGCTTCGGCCCTGGGCTCCCTGCGACAGGGCAGGAAGGGGCAGGATCCTCCCCAGCAACTGCTGGGGCCTCTGGACGCTCGTGGGAAGCGGCCCCTCCTCAAAAGAAAGGTGTTTTCAATTTGTTTTTTTTTCAAGAATTCTCCAGCCTCCTTTCAGGATTTAAAGCAGCCCACCTGGAAACCCCATTGGCAGAACAGGTTTAAAAAACATACAAATCATCCCCGAACAGGCCCTGTAATTCCTTGTACTATGTGGCATATCTGTCTCTCCTAACACGTATCTGCTAGCACATCTCTGTAAATATTCAAGATTTCACTATAATGAAAAACACCGTCTCTACAGAGAGAAAAGGTAACAGTTTATATGCAAATGCTATGGTGCTATCTTTGGAGTTATCTTAGTTAAAAAAAATCAAACCGTGGCCTTCAGTCCTACTTAAATATAATAAAATAAAAAAATTACTTTCTCTCCAGAGATCCAAGAAGCTGAATACATTTTCCTAGCTGATTGATGCTTTTCCATTTATTCTTAAATGCAATTTTCCCCGGGTAAGGAATTGTTCTCTCAAACGTCAAGGAGGAAATATTCCCCGCACGGCAGCGGCAGGCCGGCTGCTCGGAGCCCCGCGAGGCAGCGGAGGCCGGCGACTCGTGCGGGCTCTGCGCCCCGCTGCAGCGCGGCCCTGCGAGGCCGGGCTGCCGCCGCAGCCCGCGGCTCCCAACCGCCCGTCCGCGCCCTCGCCAGCCCGCGCTGGCAGGATAGTTATTAAACAACAGCTCAGCCCCGGGAATTATTAATCGCCTGGCTTCATTTCTTTATCAAACGTTGGGGCCCGCAGGGAGAGCTCTTTAAGCTTTCAGGAAGGCTGTAGCACATTAATCACTGGCAGGGAGAGGGGTGCGGGCTTGGCATTTGTAACACTTGTCAGATCAGCACTAGGAGATGGAGATCAAAGACGGTTAGGATCTGGAGGCTGAAGGGCTCCGCTTTCTTGCTTGCTGCTCTTGGGGCCTTCCTTTTGTCACTGTTTGTTTTGGGCTTGTTTGTTTGCCTTTTCAGTCGCCCCCGAGCCGAGGCCGCCCTGCTCGTGCTCGTGCTGCCCGGGAGGAGAAGGGCCCCGTTTGCTGTGTGGCAGCAACCAAACCGCGGTGCCCCTTCAGCGCCACCCTGCGCGAGGGCTGCAGCGAGGGCGCTGCGGGTGCCTGGGGGCTGCAACCCCCTCTCCTTGTCCGTACGGACAGCCTGAACAGGGGTCCAGCACTGGAGGGTGCTCCTGGAAAACATGCCCGACTGCTGGAAAGTTTAGTGTGGAGTTCACTAGTGTATGTAACGCATATGTATATGTATATGTATATGTATATGTATATGTATATGTATATGTATATGTATATGTATATGTATATGTATGCGCTGTTTTAAGATTGCAAAAGCCCCAGTACTCCTGCACTGTACATAGGGCAGGTTAAGCCAGCACCGCAGGCTGCCCGTGGCTGGCAGCACTTAACGCTGCGATTAGCCAAAGCGTTAATTAGCCCTGACCTTGCTGGCGCTAATCCCGCGACCCTTAGCCCCTCCAGTGGCTGGGGCAGCGTCAAAGGGGACAGCGTGAATCTAAAATACTAATAATTTTAGCAGATGTTACAGGCGTGCTCCCCACTTGTAGCACGACCTGGAGCTAGCTGTCCAAGCAGGCCTCGTTAGAGCAATCACATCTGTACGTGTATATTTAGAACGAGAGGATACGGTAGGCGGGTGAAAGCTGTGAGAGCCTGAGTGTGTCCAATCGACTTACTTTTTCCACAGATTTGAGAGGGAACGCTGATACATGTTTACAAAGAGATCTCGCTTGGAGTTTTGTTGCACTGATTACCTATGAGCGCTGCAGGGAGAGGGATATCTGGCACCTCCCTGTCTCACGGGAGCACTCGAGGGGGAAGAGCCCTTAATTCTGCGGCACGTGCGAGAGGTTGCAGCGAGGAGCCCCGGCGCACTGAGCGGGGCCGTGTGTTAACATGCGTTTACACCGCGCCTGGCACGCAGCCTGGTTTTGCACAGCCCTGCTGCTCGCTGCAGCCCCTAGGCGCTACTGTAATATAAGTATTCTGGAAGAATAATAGGGCTATTTGTGGCTCTTGAGGGCAGCTAATGTGGCTGCTCTGCAGCATGTTTTTCAAGCCCTCATCCCTTATTTTTCCAAGCATGCAGTAAGAGAGAAGAAGGAACAAACCACAGTTTCTGCATGCAGGCAGAAGGGAGGAAAGGATGGATCGCATCAAACAGCTGCTCAGAGAGCCCAGAGCACTTGTTGCGTGTTGTCCCGACACTGCAATGTGGTATTTGCATTAATACGTGAGACGATCCGTCTGCGTGGGAGTCTGGCTCCTGGAGAGGCAGCTCCCAGCTTGGAGGCTCCCTTCTTTTAAAGGGATTTTGCCTGTGCTGCTAGAAGCGGCCAATTTATTGGGATCTGTAGGGTAATCTCTGTAGGTTTAAGCACTAGAAAATGTGAGTGACCTAAAATTGCACAGGCAAAGAATTCAAACGATTGCTTGTGCCCTCAAATACATCAGCGTGCACCAAAGAGCGCATCAGCACACCACTGTGAGTGACTCTCAGGCAGTCTTCCTGCTGAACAGCACGGCAAAAGGGAGCACGCGGGCTGAGCACAGCACTCATCGAGCCTGCTTTTCCTCTCAAGGAAGCCCTGAAACATCCATACGTGCGGACAGGTCTGGCTCGGCAGGAACCGTCCGCGTGTGGTTATTGCTAATTGAATCCAGCGCTAAAGGAATTGCTTCTGTCTCATTAAATGGGTTATCCCCCGTGTGCTGCCTTTGTCTTTTTTAAAGGAGAGTGGAGGAGGCTCAAAACAAAAACTGCTGCTGTGTTACTATTTTTTTTTTCTCTCAGATTGTAATCTTGTAAGAAAGAGCACACACACACACGTCATAATCCGCTCACCCCCTGAAACATGCTCTTATGAGCAGGTTTTGCTGCTCTTCCCGGGGAACATTGCAGCTAGTACTCCGAGACTCTGGGAATTAATGGGATTTGAGCTAGGACTCTGCAGTAAGACGGGAATTATTAGGAGAGAACCTAAGTGTAGAGGGTAGCACAGTTTCTTTTGTTCCCTGAAGCTGTTTTCGCACCTCGCTGCAAGGAGCTATCACCGCGTTTCTATGCAGGGAAGCGCGGCCGGGGTGTCTGCGCCTCTCACACTTCCGCAGAGCTAGAGATCTCGGGACGCTGTGGAGCTCAAGGGCTTATTTGGCCATGCCTTTTTTAAATTATCACTCTCCAGCTTCCTTATCTGTGGGCCTTG
>JAUBNY010001169.1:1183580-1196107 GCA_032275445.1 Crypturellus soui
ATGGCGGCGGTGCCTGTTGGGAAGATGGCAGCAGTGCCTGCTGAGGAAATGGCGGCGGTGCCTGTTGAGAAGATGGCGGCAGCTGCTGAGGAGATGGCGGTGCTTGCTGAGGAGATGGCGGCGGTGCTGGTAGCTGAGGCGTCAGCGGGAGGAGTCCAGGTAACTGTGCTGAGCTGTGCAAGGCCCTGGGGAACCCCAAGAAGCCTCCTGTTTGGGGATCCCTGGGGAATCGAGTTGATCTCACTAGCCTTTTAACATCACCATATTGATAAAAAGGGAGATGCTTTCTGATCCTTGCCTTCTTAGAGGGTCTAGATGGTCGATTCCCTTTTAATACCATTAAAAACCCTTTGCCCTTCAGGCCCCTTGCAGGAGTGCTTCCTCCACACATAGTTATGTACATATGATATATCTGTGTACACACAGATATTAGCCACACTTGGGTGTCTGGAACATCTTTCTAGCTATAAACTCACCAACATGAATGTTTGCAGCAAGATGGAAACAGATCCTAACAGAAAGATAATACTAACAGTATTAAATAGAGGGAACTCTGCTGTTCAGCTGTGTGGTCCAAAAGCTTTTTTATTGCTGTTGCTAGTTTAAGAGCAAGAACCCCATGAAGAAGCAGGGGAGCTTCTCCTTGTGCCGGGAGCACAAGCTCCAGGGCACGGCTCATTGGGAGCCGGGAAGCAGCCTGCTGCAGACCCCATTGCTTCTCCTCCACAGCGATGGGCAAATAGCATCAATTTGTATGTGACAAGTCATACTGTATAGGTATATGGGCCTGCACTTTTCATTCATCAAGGTCTAGAGTCTTTCATTAACACTATGTGCGTTTATATATATACAATATAAAAAATGGGTAAGTCCTTTCTCCTAAATGTAGCTCCCAGAATGTAGATGTACTTTCATATCCACTTCCTTTCCCAAACACCCTTTTTTTTTTCTTTTAGAAATTAAAAGCATATGAATTCAAAAGTATCTCAGAGAAGCAGCCAAAAACCAGGTCATAGGCACACTCAGATAGTGGAGTCTCTATTACCACTGTTGTTTGAATGGAGGAGATAAAAATCTCACTGAGTGGCTTTGCCCTCCCCGGCTTCAAACAATGCTGTTAAAACGTGGCACAATTCCTCAAATTCCGCAGCAAAGCAAGGTTGCGTCTCCTGCCTCTTCTTTAACTCTTCCCTTCAAAGTCCTGGAGTCTTCGGGGTGTGGTGTCTTATTTTACTGGCTGCTTTATAACCGGGACAAAGGGGTTATGTTGTCGGAGTTAAATATCACTTACGAACTTCAAAGCTGCTCCTTTGAGGGGAGGGTCTTTGACTTTACATCTGGGTGGAGGACACACATGGAAAGGGTTACTGTGAGAAACAGCCTTTCCCAGCTGCTGCCTGTCTTAAATTACTGTAGCAGCAGCGGCCGCCACAGCCACTTGCTTATGCCAAACATTGTTTTTTTGGCGTATTTCAGCCTGCTTGGTTCCTTGCAGGAATTCCCACAAGGGTGGAAGGGATTTCCAGCTTGTTGAAGCCTCTTTTAAGCAATTTGAGATGGCTCTGGCAGTTTCTTAGCTTAAGTCAAGACTGCAAAATGGAGTCTTCCAAAGTCAACAGCCATATTAAAGAGAAAAAGGGACTTATTGCCTGAGCCTGTGTAAATACTTGTACCCACTCTTGGAGTAACTCTGCAGTTTTTCTGAGCTGAGAGATCTGTGCTTCTTGCATCAGCTGTCCATGTGGCATAAAGCATACCCAGTCACTTCTCTTTTGACTTATTTTGCTTAATTCTTATTATTTTGACAATAAATAATTTGGGAATGCTTTTTTTTTCCCCCCATAACTTCAGCCTTTTTATTTTTACCGAGTTTGCCAGACAGGTAGGACAAAAAGAAAAGCCCAGACCCAACCTCTTCTCAGTCTAAGAGCTCAGCAATGAAAATGTGTTTTAATTATATTCAGCTCCTGCACAAAAGGCTTAGTCGCTCAGAGTTAATAAGGCGGAATGTCTTCCCGCCCCACAGAGCGCTCAACCTGCCATGCAGCTCCTGCTCGGAGGCAGCCAAGTGATGGACGGAGTGGGGAAAGGCAGCAGCGAGAGCAGCTCGGAGGATAATTGTTAGCAGATCCGAGTGCCTCGGATTTCACCTCCTCCTTTGAAAATAACCAGGGCCCCTTTAACAGTACGCTGGAAAATTTCTCCAAAGAATGGACCCCTGCTTCAAAACAATTACTAGTGCCACATCTTCATTATGTTGGTGGTAATGACAGCTCCGGCTCCCTTTGATGTGGTGGTGCGTGGCCTGGCCCCGGCGTGCAGCTGGATGCCCGGTCGGGCAGTGCTCCCTTCGTGATTCCTGCAGCCTCGCTGGCCTGATGTGGATCGAAACCTGCGCAGAAGGAGCCCTGGTGCCTCCAGCTTTTCAGGCTTTTGCCGTGGTGGGAGGAAAGCTCTGCTTGCGTGTCGCGCAGCCCAGAAGAGGCCAGGTCGAGCAAGAGGCACAGCCAGCAGTTGCCCATAGCAACTGTAATACCAGAGCCTCGTTAGCCTGCAGTCCCCTGCACAGATCGGGCTCGCACTGCTGCTGCTTTTGGTTCTTGCTTTTGCTGAGGGAAAGTTGGGGGGATGGGGCTGTCTCTTGCGGTGGCATAGGGAGAAAGGGAGCCATGATCACAGCCCCAGCTCCCATCTAGCCAGCAACAGCGCAAACAGTGAGCCCAGATCCTCAGGACTTCTCAGGTGGCTTTTCCATCCCAGCTCTGCTTCCCAAGAGCATCCTGGTCCTGTCTGTCCGTCCATGGTGTGGCAGGGTTCAATTTCCCCTGTGTTATAGGTGCTGGCTGTGACCTCCGTGGTTCTATGAGTCGGGCTGCCTTCTGGTACAGGCACCTGACCTGAGATCTTGTTAAATTGAAATGTCTGACTAGTCTCTCGCTTTCAATCTTTAGAGGAAATTACTCTTGGAGTGTGAAAGGCAGGGATTGCTATGGGAAGTTCTTTTGGCTAGAATTCATGTGGCCAGACTCAATAATCAGGGTTGGCCCCTTGGAAATGTATGAGAGGTCATGATGGAGGTGCTGGAACCGGGTTGAAGATAAATCCTAGAATAGTCTATACCTTAATTTTATTTATTTATTTGCTAAGTAAACTCTTTCTTGATTATAGTAAATGCCTTCTTAAGAGATCAAAAGAATTATTTTAAAGGAGACTCTGCTTACTCACAAAATTCATTATGGTAATGCTCCATCATACTTTGCCAAGCTGCTCTTTCTTTGATCTGCTTCTGCAGCCTTTTGTCTGTTTCTGCAGTTAATCTACATTTTGTTGGTGTCAGAGGTTTTTTTTAGCTTTTACATCTCAGTTCTATTTTATATGCTAGTAGCCGTATGGAATTACAGAATCCACTTTTGAAGCTGATTTCAGTTCAAGATTTTAAAAATTCCTCCTTTATGAAAAAGTAAAGAGCTCTTGATTAATTATTGATA
Source organism: Crypturellus soui (assembly GCA_032275445.1). Taxonomy (NCBI): domain Eukaryota; kingdom Metazoa; phylum Chordata; class Aves; order Tinamiformes; family Tinamidae; genus Crypturellus; species Crypturellus soui. Next base: position 1,187,069 of record JAUBNY010001169.1, read on the forward strand.
AGGAGAGTTACTTGAGCAGTGTTATCTAGTAAACATCATCTCCTGTAAAACAGTACTCTCATGCCTGAGGTGGGATTTTATCTGTATATTTGAATGGCTCTGGGTTATTTTGATAAGGAGTATTGTGGTAATTTGTTCTTGTCAAACAGTTTAGGTCGTGTTATATGACATACTCCCTGAGTCGGACTTGACAAAACCCTTTTTCTTAATATCTTTAAATTAGACCCTTTCAATGTCAGATCACATTTGTTTAATTTATTTTTAGTGGATATTAGTATTTATGAATGGCAGAGATTGACAGCCCGCCCTAGACACTCCTGCTTACTAGGAAAAGAAGACCTCGATAGAAGAAATGTTATTCAGTAGGTATCTTGAAATATGATGAAATGATAAAAATCAATACAGTACTGTAATTTCTGGCTATGAACTATACCCGAAGGACAGCTTAGGTCGCAGAGGTGTGGGAAGAGGACTGCAGTTTTAGAGAAGGAAATGACTCTGCATACTCTGATAAGGTAAAGTTTTAGTGAAGTGCACGTGAAAAAGTCTGTGTGGATAGAAATCTTCCATCGTGAGCCCGGAGAAATACTGGCAGGTTTGTGTGAACAGCCTTTTGCTCAGTAGACACTGCATACATGCTGTTAAGGGAGATCACAGAGAAGTAAATCAGTAAGGCAATAATGACAGGGGAATTGCAACCAAGCATATATGAACAGTTTGGGTATGGGAAAAGGATAGGGTTTTAGAGCAGAAGATTCTCAGAACATTATAAAGTTACTCCTTGTAGCTCATCCATGAGGAAGGGTGACTCTAATTAGCACCAAGGAGTTCCAGTAGGAATTTGTTTAAGAAGGAGTGGTGTAAAAGGCATGGAGTAATAATCTCACAATAGCCTAACGTTCAGCACCTTTGGGGACACCAGCAACTAATATAATGGCATTTCAGTTTAAGAAGGGGATTTCAAGAAGTAGATGATACCAGTTAGGAAAAGACCCTCTGCTCTACAGAAAGGTCTGGCTGAAGAGTTTTAACTGAGACTGAGGGAACAAATTGTGTGGCAGCAGTTGAAGGAGTGCTGACAAGCACTCCTTTTGCCAGGTAGAGCATGTGTGATTTTGCTTTTGCTTTCCCTGTTTCTGCAGTTTCTCCCCAGGATGGGGTGACCAGAAAAGAACAGAGTTCCACTGAAGCATACTATTAATTTATAGAGTGGCATTATGAAAATTGCATTTTTTTTTCTGTCTTGTTTCTCATCTATCATTAATGTTCCTTTTTTTTTTTTTTTTGATGAATGACCAGATGTTTTCCACTGAGATTGTCTCAGAGATACATAGGTCTTTTTTTTTCAGAGTTGATACAGCTAATCTAGGACCCAGCTGTCCTGTTAAGCATGCCAAGACCCTAATATGACAGAAGCAAAATGTGTGAGATTCAGATTCTTTCTTCTAATTTGCAGGTAACTCATTTCATAACAGTATCACTGATGGCTGATTGGATGACAGGGATAGACTAGTCTGACCTCCCTATTTAAAACCATATAGGTTACTCCACTTTGAACACATTTATAAATCCTATAGGTTCTTTGACACTAGGAAGAGAGCAAGATGCCCTGGAAAACTAAATCTAGAGGAACATGGAAGATGTAGAGGCTTTCTAGCAACTCTGCGTGTCACCAGGATGAGCTAATAGCTTGGAATTACTTCAGTATTCTGGTAGACCAGGTTTATTTATGGCAGAACTGCTTCTTGTGGTTCTTGGAGGCATATATATCTTTAGAAGTTTAGGGATGGTTTCAGCTGGAAAGGCCTCGAAGCTGTGCTAGTTTGAATCTTTGTAATAAACCACATGAATTTCATGAAGCCTCTCCCTTCCATTCATTTTTCCCTTATGGATTGTCAACTGAATTTTGTGCCGGAGGGGCTCCTATCAGGGCTACACAGCAGACTTCTGCTGCATTTATGTTGATTGGAGACATCATCCTTCAAAACATCAGCACGTAACATTTTCCAGCCAAAACTCTACTTCTGCAATTGCAGCTTGTTTCAGAAGTGTGATCCATAACAGGATCATGACTTGTTATATTATACAAGTATTCCAATGCCTACTAAAAATGTAGCCTTATAGGAAACAGTAGACCAAGCTCTTCAGGGCCTGATAAAAGAATATATATTTTTAAGGATCTGTAATGGTGGGGAAAGGAGTGACCAGAAAATACTTAAATGTGCTTTTCTCTCTTTCATATGAATAATACCAAAAATGACTTTTTTCATCTACTGCACATATCTACAGAATTGTCTTTTTCTTGAGAGTAAATATGAGGATCTCATATTCACTTTAGGCATAGTTGGAGATAAGTGCATCCATAGTGCTATATGCATATAGTATTTTATATGGAAAATGGTAAAATCTTTTCTCATGTTTTCAGTAGGCCTGCTTATATCTGCAAGCTGCAAAGGAGGATGCAACTTAATCAAGAGGTTGACAAAGAGGTTGGGGAAATGGGTGAAACTTTTAGCTCTTTAAAAACAGATTTGGACAGGAAAACCAAATGGAGATGTGCTGTGATAAAAATGCTATAGCAGTAGGCAGACTCTGTCTAAGACCGTGTTTGTGGTGAATATGTATTCATTGAGAATATCTTGAGAGAAGGTGTCTGTTTGGAGGCAAGTCCTTCACACACCCAAGGAGGTCAAAATGAAAACTGGGCAGCGGTTAAATGAGGAGCCATGTTCTCACACAGTGTCTCTGCGTCTTAGTTTTAGGGCTCCTTCACTCTGCTTCCCATCAAGGCAGGAGCTGCAAGTTTTAGCCTTTCCATGTGAGGTGGTACATGCCGCCCGCCTTTGGCTCCCTGCAGCCCTCCAACCTCTGGATGCTGCAGGCAGTGCTGGCACGTCAGCTCTTCATCGTTTTGTTGGAGGGGTCGGGGCTGGGAAATCGGAAGTTTTAGCATGCATGCCACTGCCTCCAGAAACAGGTGCTGACCCTCTTTATTGTTACCAGTAAAATTAAACTGATGTGACAGCCAAACATGGCAGGTTTCCAGCTCCCAGCTCTTCTTGGGGTGGGAGGGAGGGATTACCCTTTCCTTAGAGAGAAGGAAGACTGGATGTTTTCCAGGAGGGAAGGAAAATCCTCCCATGATCAGGGTGGAGCTGCAGATGAACCTGCCTGCTTCCAAAAGAAGAAACTTACTGTAAATGCAGCCAGGCAGAGACAGGACAAATAAATCATAGGTTATAGTGGGGGACATCCCCTTTCCTCTCCTCAGCAAATACAATATTTCATCATCTAGGCTCAATCATAAGTGGTGTTTATGCTTCTCCTATGCATACTAAATAGGATCTGTCTGGCTTATGTTTTTATTAGAGGATTGATATATTCCTACTCTTGCAATTCTCATTTTTTACCAAACCATACAATGTAGGAGCTTACCTGCCAAGAAGGATGTATCCAGGCAGAAGGGAGGGACTGAGGCACTTCTGTTGCCCCAGGTCACAGCATCACTTGGGAAGAAGATTGTGTCATCTGGGCTCATCTGCAGTTCTGAGTAATGGAGTTGACAACATCTTCCTGGTTTCCCTTGTGATGGTTTTCAAACCAGTAACTGCTTTTGTCAATCAGGTACCATGTCTTTTTTTTTTTTTAACTTTTTTTCTTCTTCCCTGTGCATAAGCACATGGAGGGAGGCAGCTGCTTTGAGCTTGCTGGACCAGAGGAATAGGTTCTCTCAGAATCACCCTAAGGAAGGTAGGAAGGCCTCATGAGATCCAGGCGAATGGCAGATGCCGAGTTCTCCTCTCCACTCCACACTTGCAGGGTCCTTTGAGCAAGGACCCATCTGTTCCTTTCTGCCTCAGTTGTTTTCCTGTGCAGTGACCTGAGAGAAGACTAATGTCCGTCATTAAAGGCAGTAGATATCTTGGATTCACCTCTCTACGTAGAGCATTCCGGCCTCTTTCTTTGCGTGTTCCCTGGGGTTGGCTCATGCGAGATGTATCGCTACAGGGCCCTGTAGCTGCGACAGGCCCATCACATCAGAGATGGGGTGCCACATAGTGGGTCTTGTTGTGAGGCTCAGCCATGGCTGTAATCTCAGGCACTGCTCGGTGTGTGGGGCTGAGGTCAACCTAGAGAGCTCTGCTTTGGTGCTGCAGAGTGACTCAAGCACGGGCAGGCAGCGAGACCTGCCTTCCTGATGTTGTGGCACGTGGGTTGTCACACTCCAGCTTTGAATGCCACTGTGCCAGGACTGCGTGTATCCCTAGGGAGCCACACTCCCTGGCTGGGACAGTGTAACATCCTGTAGTGCTGCTCTAAGCCAAGCAGCAGGTAGACACATCCAGACAAACCTTGTCTTTTTAGAAGAGAGGTCTGCATTTTGGATAAAGGAAACAAAACCAAAACTGGGAGATATAAAAGGCAATTGCAAGGTTTCGTTTCTCCTCTACCCCATTTAATTCCAGCTCAAGCACTGCAGATACAAAGTGGTAAACTGAACACTAAGACATATTTGGACAGCAGCACATGCATTTCTAGTGTCTGTTCCAGCTCCTTGCCTCCTCTGTGCCTTTCTGCTCAAGTATCAAACATGCTTTCAGATATGAAGTGCTCTAATGTTTCAACATCAGCACTTGTAACCAAAGCTGACTCCAGCTGTATTTGGCCTTGATCTCTCATTCAGTATTTCCTAAACACCAAAACTGAAGCTTTTTAAGGAATTCTTTAATAATTCAGTATGGTGATTTAAGACAAGATAGGAAGGAAAAAGGCATTTTCCTCCAGTGTTAAATGATGCTTCTTTATTTTAATAGCTTCTCAAGTCATGCAGTCACCATAGCTTGGTCCCTGCTGGACACTGATTCCTGCTGGGAACACCTTTCAGAGTACTCTGAAGCTGAGTCTGTAATAGTGACTCAGAGCAGATAATTCTCTTTCCTTTCTGCAGACAAATCTGGGCTCCAGTAGAGATAAGAAGATGGCCCAATGTACCAGCAACTCTAATGCAGCAGAGCCTCTAATAATGCTCTGATACACCAGTGGTAGCTGGCATAGTTGGAGTAGAAATGTTAAACGAAAGGAATGTGCACAGTGTAGAGCTCAGAATAGTCAGAAAAGGCCTGTTTTCTTCATTGCATGAAGAATGACCTAACATATTTTCTTCTCCTTTCTCTACTACTTGCTCTTGGTTAGCGATGTACCTCCAGTTTATTCAGGAAAGATCACATGTAGTCTCACAAATGGAGACACCGTTGTCCTGTGGAAACAGCAAGTGGGTTGTGCAGTCATACCTGTTAATAGATGGAAGAAGATGATTTGCCACTTATTTCCTCCAGAGTCAAATCTAAAACATAGAAAGATGGGTCTAACCTGCAGTCATCAGTCAGACCTCGAGTTTGAGTGTGTTGTCCAAGTATTCAAAATCTCTATCACTCCTGAGAAAAATGATGGTACTGCTCTATCTCCCAGCTCCGCTCCTGGAGACTCACCCCAAAAGAAGTCTGGCTTCACACTGGTGCTTCCTCTGCTTCCAAAAGGCTTTTGAGCAGTGAAGCAGTTAATAGTGTTGCCGTTTCAAGTATTCTCCTGGGAATCCAAATTGAAAGCTGGCGATGCTGCCATGGCTCAGGCAGATCTGAGCGGGTTGCTTGCTCACAGTTCTCAATCGTTACACCTAGCAGCGTTCTTAAAACTGCAAAGTGAGAGTGTATCTGACATGTCTGGTTGTTTTTTTTCCCCTGAAGAGAACATGCCTCTTCCTTTTGGGAAATGTAAGTTTATGTTTTATGATAATTATGACCATTTTCTGGCCTATTCAGGCTAAGAAGTGCTTTCATATTGATTTCAAAGGAGCTGTGATTTAGGCTTCTTTAATACTAGAATGGATGGTGTCTGCTTCCACTTTAAACTGATGACATCTATGACTTCAGAAGCTTATATTCAATATTAAAGATTTTATTATCTGGTCAGTGCTGCACTGAAATAACTAGGGAGCTAAAGGGTGCAGCAGAATCCTACTCCTAAAGGAAGTAGACAGATTCAGCTTGTATTTCTCTTCCCAATGCACAGAGCACGGTCCACTAAGCTTACAGCACGAGACACAGGGGTCTGCCATTTAAAGCAGCTGTTCCCATAGGACAGCTAGGTAGTGGTGGACGGTGGCGTTGGGATCAGATGTGCTGTCATGTTAATGGCTTGAATTTGCAGCTCGCTGCTGCTGAGCAGCCTGCAGAGATGTCCTAGCTCGCGGTCCCTGGCGAGTATTTGGGGTAGAAGTTGGAGGAGGGAGCAGAATGTAAACAAGCCTGTTGGAAGTAATCATAAGACAAATGATGGACCAGTTTTAATGGGTAATGGCCATGCAGATTGTACACTAAATAATGCAAAGGAGGGCGTTAGCCTGTCGCTGAGGGTGTCTGTTATGTGCCTGTCACCTTCCAGAAAGTCTACTCACATTAATTTCAATAGTAGCCTTTAAAGGACAAGCTCATCTGCCACTTGATTTTTAGCTCTCAAAAGCCATCCCAAACTAAAAACCCAATAAAGTCACATTCCTCCTCACCTTTTGCTGCCTGCCTCATTCTTCCCTAACATTTGCCTTTAAGATCATGATGAAATTGCAGTCTGCTGCAGGCAGCAAACCCTTTGAAAACATACATCCTCCCCCGAAGCGTTCCGTTTTTCCCAAACGTGCTAGAGACATTGTCTCATGATCCGCAGTAATTATCTTGACAGGTCAATTATTAAAAGAGAAATTAAAAAATTACATTTAAAGCATGATACAGGAGCTTGGCTGCTGGTTTTCCTTTTACTGCTGTTTCTCTGCAGAATGCTCTTGGCACCAATTGACATGGGAGCTGCATTGCGCCACGGAGGGAAATTATCTTCCCCTATCTCGATGCCAGAGGAAAGATAACCTCTAGGCGGAGATTTCTCTCCAGATTTGCAGCATTCAGAGCAGGACTAGCACCTCCTGGCACATAGGGATTATAGCCCCAGGGCAAGCTGACTTCTACTGGCCTGCTTGAAATATCTGCCTGTGTAGGGAAGAAAGTCCACATGGAGCAGTAAGAGAAGACATGAAGATACTGTTTTTGCTTTAACTGAAAGAGCCTGGAGGAAGATAGATGTGAATTTTCACCTATTAGATATTTGATCAGTTTAATAATATCCACACATCAAATTTTATGAGGGCTTATAAAGAATTCCTTTGGGCTTGTAGGTGAGTAACACACGAGTAGTGTGTACCTGCAAGATACGTGCTAACAAGTAAGCTCTTTGGGGGAAATGGCTCATCTGTTAGTTCATTTTTCTTGCAAAACTGACATTAACATGTGTTATTGCCAGATAAATACTTCAGCACATCATATAAGCAGCTATTGAAACAGGTACCAACTGGAGGCCTTAAGCTTCCACACCAGTTGAGGAATGCAACATAAGGAAGAAATTGGGTCCTCAAGGTGCCTTTCAAGGCTGATTGAGAAACTAACTTGACAAAGAATCTCCTGAAATCTTGTTTTCTGCTCTGCTCTGCTCCTCTCCTGGGTCCTGGGATAATTTGTAATTCAAGCTTGGAAAGAATCCTATGCTATTTCCTTCAGACTTATTCCTTCCACATGTGAAATCTAGTAATTTAAACACCTCATCTCCTTTCATAACTGAGGCAGGAAAAAAATAACCCACGATTGCTGATTGAATCCATATTTCCACAAAGTTCTAGTTATTTTGTTTGATGTTTAAAAAATTAAATTAAATGAAGGTAGTTAAAGGAGTAAGCACCTTTTCTTCAAATGCAGATGGATGCTGAAAATGAATCTATACTAATCTGGACTTGCAAATAAATCCCTAAAAACCTACTGGCCCCATTCCTGGGGTGTGATATCAAGCAATGAATTTGAAACCAGAGACAGGTTTAGTAGTAAGTGCTGCTTCAGCTTCAGAGGGTGGGAAGCAGCTCAGAATGAGTGATGATATATTTTGGCTTAAAGCTTAGAGAAGAGCACAGAGTAGTGACTCAGAATAAGCTCCATTACCTAATTACTTGGGGCTCGGTGGGGACAGAGGATGCTCGGTATCTTGGAGCAGCGTTTCTGAAACTTCAAGACGTTGAGCTCCTCTTCACAAAAGCCAGCCGTGCATCTTCTGCAGCACTGTCTCATCTGGCCAAGGAGCCCACCGCGGTTCAGATCTGCGCAGGGCTGCTCCCCTGGCGGTGTTCAGTGCTACGGTCTGCGAGGGAGCTAACAGCAGGGAGACTCAGGGTGCCATGCTCAAACTGAATTAGTACCTGTTGAAATGAAAAGAGCGGGTCATGCATCTCAGGGCAGACATTTCAGGCTCTCTGCAAACTCCAGTAGGGAAGGAATTGGTAATATTTGAGACATGCTTTCATTTTTTTTTTCTATAATCATTACTGTTACATAAAAAAGAAGGAAAATTGTGTTGAGACTAGAAGATGTTTGGAAGGCTAGAGCCTTCTTTACACCCCTTCTGTAAAATGGCAGTTACTTGACAAATGGGGTAAAAACAGGGGAATTCCTTTGCTTTTAAACTGGCTCCGCTTTCACTGACAACAGCCGTAGCTTCCGGATCTCGTATCCTGCGCTGAGGAGGGTTTTATTTTGCCAGTGCTGTCACTGAAGTGCAGGGAGCCAAAGGGAGCAGCGAGAGTTTTTCCCATGAGGTTACACTTCATGTTTCTAAGCCTCCTACCCAGACTTTTTAAGCAATATGTTTGTTGACCAGGGATTTTTTGAAACTTGAGGGGACCTTGCCTCATTCCATGTGGGTTTCTGGAACAATGAAAATGCTATAATTGCAGCCACATTGTGAAAGACAAATTCATAGCTCTGGGGAGCTCAGCCCTAGCCCTCTTGCTCCACATGGCATGTTTTCTGCAGCAATCCCCAGCTAAGCCATCAGAGGAAGAGCAAGAAGCTTTTCCTGCATCAGCAAACCCGTTTTACTTGTGCAAACTCCTAGTCTTCAAACAATCCGTCCTTCTACTTGGTGGCAATCCAGATAGGAGGCATCTTTCCC
>JAUBNY010001169.1:1239022-1249226 GCA_032275445.1 Crypturellus soui
CCTTCTGTGTGCACCAGCACCTCATGCCAAGAGCAGCAATGACAACACAAAGTCAGATGGGTTTCAGAAGCAGCTGTCGAGGGTTGACACTGAGTAAGCTCACACCAGAAGTCTCTTCCCCAAGGAAGGACAGTTGCTCCATCCCTTTAACAAGTTCTTTCTGGCATCACCAGTCAGGTTTAGGGCTCTCTGGTGACCCAGTCTAACCTCCCTCTTTATGTGCTGTATCGTATTAGGTGCCCTATGGAAGCCCAGTTAGTTAAAAGCAGATCACTTCCCCAGTTAACATCACGTGGTTAATGAGACACAGCCCACCTTTGGGGCAACCCTGTGTTGCATTCTCATTTACCTTCATGCATTTAATTAGTTTTTCTTGCTAAAATGCACTCTGTGACCTCACACAGCACAGAGGAGCAGCTAGGGCCTTCCTGTGCCTGGAAAGGAGAGGGTGCCTGGAGCCCTGGAGCCGGCTTGCTGGGCATCCATGTTCCGTGTGGTTGTGATCTGGGCACGACTTCAGTCCTTGGCAAGCACGAAGGAGCGCAGCGTGCGGGAATGGTGCTGCCTGCGGGGACTCCGGGCTCTCCTTGTGGCCGGCCATCGTTCCCCGCTCCCATTCCCTGGATGCGTGGAGCCGCTCGCCCTCTCGCCCTGCTTGTTCCTCCTATCCATCACTCCGCAACCACCTTTACCGCTATTAACCTTCTTCCTGTCTTCCAAATCAAAACCCATTTCTCACTTCCATATGTCAACACCAGCAACAAGCATCGATTAAATGTCTCTCATTTTTAAAGCACACAGCCCTGCTACCCTCGCTTATATCTTAAGCTTCCCATATGCTTCTCATCAGAGCTTAAATTCCTCTGTTTGCTTCCTCTGAGAAGTCATTCTTCATTATAATAAGTTGCCCCAAGTAAATTTATTCATCATCTTTTTCTATGACAGCCACGTTCTTTCACTACGGGAAATTAAACACTGTACCATATGGCCAGAGCAGCAAACTTTGGTGCTCACTTGCTCAATTGTTTTAACACTTTGCCGCCTTCGTGCAACAGTCTGTTTGCCACTAGCGTGTCAGGCTTCCGCCTGACATATGCATTAGACACGTTAATGGGAAGGAGGAAATTAAGTGAAGTTGACAACGTGAGGAAAGAACAGTATGATCCCATTAAGTTCCCAAAATTCACCATTTCTACTATTTTTCACTGGGTTGGGGGAGAAAAAATAAAAGCCCCTTAGACTAATTCCTCTGAACGCGCTACATCATTAGCCTGCTGTGCCGCCATATGACACCTTTCAACATCAGAACAATGTGAGAATTCAGATGTCTGGGGACAGCGTATACGTGTCGGCGCTCTGCATCCCTTTTGTGCGGCTGGCACTGTCATTAGCTGTGCCTTTCATGTTGCAGTTGTTCCGCGCACCACCCTCGGCCCTGTCTAATTAATGACACACCATCCGCTACTGCTGGAAACCTGATTTTCTCTGTGTTTGTCATAAGAACTCGGCTCTCTCGGCAGATCCTTTTTGATACATCTAGCAAATTGCATTTAATAGTATAGAAGGAATACAGACTTCCTTCCCTGGGATCTCCTCTGATGTTGACTTCTTGCACATCCTTTTTATATGCATGGCGCTCTTCTCTCGAGATAAAAGTTCCTGCAAGAAGATATAAAACAGGGGTTGAAAACAGCTACGTCTTTCCACGTATATATTCCACTTCCTTGCAGCCGTACGTGGTTTATCTCAGCGGAGCCCAGAGGGCTGCACAGAGGCTCCCGGAGAGCTTCTCCTCGTGCTGCTGGATCCTGGCACCACGACTGTTTTCAGAGCAGGAGGGAGACAATGCAGACAGAGGCTGGGACTCCTGCGTGCCAGCCGTTTGTGCTCTGTCCAATACCCCACAGGAGTTTATTTTCATAAAAAAACGGTGTTTGGAAATTGTGGAGTTTTGAAATGAGCTAACCTTTACAAAACTTTATTGATTTTTAACTCTGCTGAGCGTGAAAAAAATAATAGCTTTTTTCCAGCATTATTCGTGCATCAGATAATACCTAGTTTCATGTTTATCAATACTGTGTTATCCTGCGAGGGCTGCACTTGGCTACACTAGTATTCCAGCTGCTGCTCTAACTTAAGCATTGACAATGGTCTCAGCAGTTTGCTTAAGAGAAGAGAGATGCAATAAAGCAGGAAAAAGGCATTTTGCATCCAGCATGGGGCTGCAGAAGGAGCTGTGAGTAACCTGCGATCTTAGGGAAAAATCAATGGCAATCTCTGAAAGTCCAAGATTGGGTTTGGCGGCGGCTGCCAGGGCTGGGCACGTGGCTGCTGGCGCTGCCGCGCTGCGGGCGGCTGCTCCCGTGGCACAAGTGCCCCGAGTGCATCTGGGCTCTGCTCGGGTAGGAGCCCCAGCTTTGCCAACCCCCCTGCGAGGCTGGAGTGCCGCTCATCTAGCACGAGGCAAAGATCCCCAAGGAGCTCCGCTGCGTTGCCTCGTTCTGGAGCCAGTATTCAGCCCCAATAAAATGAACATCTGAAATAAAATGAAAAATAACCAATAAAATGAAGCCCTTCCAAAAGTGCTTTCTTCTCTAAGTGCCTCAAGTAGTGATGATTTCACTCAGAGCAAGATTCCTTTTATGCTGATTCCTTCATTATGTCTCCGTATTCCCATTGCTGTACACAGAGAGGAATTTGGGAGCGCAGAGCTTGCCTGGTTGCAAGGGAGGTCACCCACTGCCTCCATCGGCCCCAAGAACGGCTGGTTACGCCTAGGTCGTTCCTGACCCCCTCTAATGAGGCTGTACAACCTCTCTAGTCAGTCTCTTCCAGTGCTTTGTATCCTTGCAATAGGAGGCTCTTCCCAGCGCCTTACCTAGGACTGCCATGCAGCAATTTAAATCCATTACTTCTCATTATATCCGCCATCGGAAAGCAGGTTATCCCTCTGGTTTGTGCAGCAGACCTTCATCTATTGAAAGACTGATAGCACATCCTTCCCAAGTCCCTTTTAGGCTAAGGAAGCCCAATTCAATTTATCTTTCCTTGTAAATCACACTTTTCTAGACATCTGATCATTCTTGGTTCTCTCCTTTGGGCTCTTTCCAACAGGTCCATGTCTTTCTGAAAGACCCTTTCCTGTCAGTCCTGGAAGAAGCATAGGTCAGATGAGAGAATGATGAGACCTTCACTGGACACAGTGAGGTAGTAATAATATTTTCATTGAATGCTCTCCATATATCAATGAACAGGCTGCTAAAATGAGCTCATACAGCTGTTCTCAGATATCAAATATTGCATTGTCTGAATAGTGTTGGTCCAATTGAAAAAGAAATTACACCACTCTGGAGTGTATCCTACACCTGCAAAGTGAGATCACAACAAAACACTTGGTATGAAGGAGGGCCATGTCAATGCACATCCTCTTAGAAATGAATGAGTCCATTTTACATGTGCCACTAAAGAGCCAGAAGGGACCAAAACTGGGCTCCTGCCTTGGAATGCAGTGATGTTTAACACGCCTGGGGCATTGGGTTTGCCCTCACAGAAGGGGTGTGCGATGCCCGTGCGGGCAAGCGCCTCTTGCTCTCCTCCATGCTGCACTGTCGGAGCGCAGGATGCGACGTTGTGCACAAAGATGGGATCAGCCCATCCCGATCGGTCCAGCCTTGCCCCAGCCTTTGGCCTGAGATCCAGTTTCTATTGATTTGAATGGACCAGCAGGGCTGCCTTGCGCTGCGGTAAAGCTCCCGATGGGGAGAGGGAGGGTGAGTCCGAGGGGTTTGTACCAGATACCACGAACGTTCCTGCAGCCGGGGGTTGCAGGGAGTGCTGGCTGCCTCTGTGGGAGCTTCTTCAGCCTGTGAGCCCTTCTCCCCTTTCCCTTGCCATCCTGCAGAGAATGAGAAGGGCCAGCAGTTACCGCTGGCTGCTGCCGCGGAGCCGCGAAGCTCCAAGTCGCGCAGCAGGATCCCCGTCTCGCTCCCTCCTCCGCTGCCACCCTCCGTCCCCATCCCCAGCACCCGGCCAAAGCCCTTGCACTCCAGCGGCGGCAGCCTGAGAGCCAGCCAGACGTGCAATTGCAGCGTTTCCAGGCTCCCGCTTTGCACTGTATTCCCTCTGAGCATAATTTACACAGAGAGGAAATGAGTCTTGCAGAACGAGTCGCGGGCTGCTGAGATGCTGTTCAGGTAACACTGCCGCGTTGCAGGGACTGGGCAGTGAGAAAGGCAGCATTTCAGAGCGCCGCCTGCTTAGTCACTTCACACAGTCAAAGCACTCGTACCAAAAACATCCAGCAGAAAAACAAGCCAAAAACACCAACAGCATCACACCTCATGCGCTCTTGTTCCTCCAAGTGGGAACCTTTTCTTTTTCCTTTTTTTCTTCTTCCTTTTTTTTCCCCCTGTATAATGTCATATGTGCAGCTTGAGGTTATATTGGAACCTATAAATCTCATGTGAGCCACAAAGCATTAAGCCACCATTATCCTTATAATTTCATTATCTCAGTTCCTACCCTAAAACATTTAAGACTAATTGAACACCCGAGGTTTTCCTGAGAAAATTTCCTAAACATTATTGAAGAACCGTTGATAAAGCCAAAATGTACAGTCAGCACTTCCTAAAAGAGCCTGATTTCTTAAAGTAGAAATGCTTTTTTACGCCAAATAGTTCTTATCGCTCTATGTTTCCATGCTGCGTATTTTAGTTGGTTTCCAAGAACAACTACTTAGTGTCCGTGAAGCTGTTCCAGTTTCCCTTCCCCTCGTAATGCCACTTGCAGATCCTTGCTAGTTCATTCTTTTTCAATAGGAATTTACATTGTCTCTTGGTATTTTCTTTGTCTTGATTCAAACTTTTTGGCTTTCCTTGCTCTCAATGTCATAGACTGCCTCTGATACTTCATTTCTGCTGGTAATGGTTCCCAAATGTTCTCAGGTTAAAATGACCTGTACATTGCAGAATAAGTTTATTTTATATTCTGGATGCAGTTAGGTGGCCTGTGTAGCACAGAAGGTCAGGCTAAATAATCATTATATTCCCTCCCAACCTGTAAAATCAGTAAAGTGGTTTCACATGCATGCAAGTAGATTTGCCATTAAAGATAGTTTTGCCTCTAAGTTTCCTGCTTTATCCTCATGATATTAAGGCAGCGTTGAATCCAGCGGCAACATTTGGACCAGGATTTAAGTTTATCTTGTTAGAAAGGCACAGGCTGGTATATTTTTCCAGCATAAAGAGCGATGCTCGTGCTTCCAACTGCAAGCAGCCTTGGTTTTGTAGAAAGACAGATATGTGAGGGGAGATGGAAAGATGTGAAGTTTCCATTTTTTTGTGTTTTGCAGAAGTGGCAGCAACCTGAAGCAGAACATTAACTAGAAAAGCGACAAGAGGGAAGCAGTTCCGCCAGTGAAGAAGTGATAACTAAACCGAGGACTAACAAACCCTGGCTGCCAGTTTCAAACTCAGTTTGGTGAGTTTGGGTCTGAAAGTCGAGCCCAGACTTTCATCTGACAAAGAGCTCTTGAACTGGCCGCGTTGTTTTTCCAGGGCGGTGGGTGGATGTGGGCACACAAAAGGCACGGAGGTTTTCAAGCCGCATCCTGCCGCGTTGCTCTTCCAAGCAGCTCTGTGGAGGCCGCAGACACTTCAGTCCAAGAGCAGCAGGCAGCATTTGGCCTGCCGGATCCCTCTGGTGCTTTGAGCTGGCCACGACAATGGTCTTTGGTAGCTGGTTTACATGTAATAGCGGATTTCAAGGGGAAAAAACAAAACTAAATCAGGCAACAAGTGAAAAAAATGAGCCTTTCCCCCTTTTAAAATAAATTGCTGCTGGTTTCCATAGTAACTGCTAACAGTAGAGCATTTTGACTGTCTTTATTATGAACTGCAAAGTAAAATATTCTCTGTTCCTGAGCGCACTTGGGAATGCTCCTTCCAACAGCAGATTAACTAATCGCTCCTTGCCCCAGAACTGGCCTCTGCGGTGCTACCGGGCAGGAGCTGGCCCAGCCTCTCCCAGCGTCCCGAACCCCCCTGGATGCCCTGGGCATGGGAAATCTGATGCTTATCGGGCACACGCAGAGGGAGAGAGGTGAAGAGTAGCTGCAGGGAGCAGAGAGGACTCCGTGGAGCCCAAGCAAAACCGTAGCTTGTCACTTAGTTATGTCAGAAAATGTCTGGGATATCAGGTTTCAAGTCATGGCCAAGAACTTTTGAGGAAAAATACCATGGGAGAGATACTATAATAACAGTGTACTCGGTAAGAATACACATATAATTAAAGTGGTCAATTAGAGCATAATTCCATTATATACTTGCCATTATTTCCAATGCAGCTACACACTTCTTGCACCCTCACTGGCACTCAAGGCCCATGGGGTGGATTCTGGGCCTTGCCGGAGCTGAGCTACGTGGAGGGGCGGTGCGCCCAGGCGCTACACAGGCTGGCGCTCCCACAGCGCAGGCTGAGGAGACACGAGGCCACGAGCGCAGCGGGGCCGAGGCTTGGTGCCCTCCTGCTCTCCCCTAGTGCCGTCCTATCTGGCATTGCCGTGATGCCGCAGTGCAGCTGGGACGGCTCGCCGAGCACGTGCTGCCCCGCTGCGCTGCGGAGCTGAGCAGGGAGCAGGCAGCCACCCCCTCTGCACGCACGGCCTGGGAAGAGGCTTCCGAATCCTGCCCGCATGGGACATAAGCACAGAATCACAGAATGGTTGAGGTTGGAAGGGAACTCTAGAGATCATCTAGTCCAATCTCCCTGCTCCAACAAGGACACCAGAGCATGGGGCACAGGGCAGCATCCAGGCGGGGTTTGAAGATCTCCAGAGAGGGAGACTCCACAACCTCTGTGGGCAGCCTGTGCCAGGGCTCTGGCACCCTCGCAGGAATGAAGTTCTTCCTCACATGGAGATGGAACTTCCTGTGTTTCAATTTGTACCCGTTACCCCTTGTCCTGTCACCAGCCACCATGGAGAAGAGTTTGGCCCTGTCCTCCCTACATTCTCCCCTCAGGTACTTGAACATGTTGATCAAATCTCCTCTCAGTCTTCTCCAGACTAAACAGGCCCCACTCGCTCAGTCTTTCCTCATACGATAGATGCTCCAGTCCCTTAATCATCTTCGTGGCTCTACTCTGGCTCCTCTCTAAAAGCTCCACATCCCTCTTGTCCTGGGGAGCCCAGAACTGCCCCCTATACTCCAGGTGCGGCCTCCCCAGAGATGGGGTCTGAAGAAACCCCATGCTCTTTCCTATTTTTACATCTGATGATGTAAGTCCTGGCGGTTTAATAGTGCTGGTAGTTAAGCAGGAAACTTTTCTGTAGTTAACTGTTTGCAGTGGCAGAGATTGATTAGTTTTACTTCGACAGCAGTTCTTCAGCAATAGCTCTTCAATGGAAATTCCTATTTGACTGATTTATAATAGCTCTTTACCCTCTATTAGGAGACAAGTTAAACTTAAACTTAAATCTTATTACTCATAATTGGGGCTTGGAAAAAGTAGTATAGACTTAAGACTTTTAAATTTTAATTATGAGTGCATTTAATGCTCATGAAAGTGAACAGCTAACTGCTCTGGTTTGAGCTAGACACAATGTGTGCTCTGTACAAGCTTCCTCTTGTAGTTTAGCCAGTGCCTCTCAGCCCCGAATCCTCTTAATCCCATCTGGTGGGGTTTTTGCAGTGGGATAGTCAGTGTGTTTTATGAGCCCCACAAAGGAGGAGCAAGGCCAGGATCACCAAATTCTTCTTTCTTTATCCAAAAAGCAGCTTACAGCTGCAGGAGGCAACTGCTCATGTAATAGTGCATTGTTCAGCACAGCCTGTTCCTTCTGCAGCTGAAGCCCAACGGAGCTGGAATCAGGTGCTCGACCATAAAACTAGTGATTTCTACGTCGGTATTTTCTTTTCCTTTATTATTCCTAGTAATGTTTTATTATTATGTACATTTTCAAATATTTCATTCCTCTTTTTGGATCGATATTTTATCAAATGTATGTCGGTTCTTCACATTATTTATTTTCCCTTCTTTAGAGATAGGATGCACTTCGACATGATAATAACTTCCAGCTTGCAGTACTCAAAATTAACAGCCAGAGTATTGAAAAGGTTGCTGTAGATGTTAATAATCCTATTTTGTGCTGTTTTTGTGACTTCCATCTGTTACCACAGGAAGGATGACTTGGTAATAAACCCTGATTATACCTTCACCACAAAACAAGAGAGAGGAAATGAGATGTCAGCAAAAATGCAGAGTGTGACACAATCGTGTTTGGCAGCATGAAAGACTCTTACAAATATGTCTTTGTTCGTGCCCGTCTCTCTGAAGGGCCTGGGATAGTTGCAGTAAGTTAACTCCATCCAGGATGCCGCTCCGTAGCATCCACTGAGATCCAAGTCATCTCTGGTGCATTGGCCATTGGCTCTGAAATTTTAAGTCAATCTGCAGGCTGGAATAGGGCTAACTTGCAACATTTTACAATATTAATAAGCTTTAATTTGAAAGCCTCTATCTAAATGGCATACTTGTGGTCACAGTGTGTCCGTATTTCCGTACGTTGCCCTGATTTTGCAGGTCGGCCGTGCTGGTAGCTCTACCGGCACAAAACGGAGGCTGTGTTTTCAGCCTGGGCTTTACCCCAGCATCCAGCGAGGGGATCGGTCGCTTCCCGGCTGCCCTGCACACGCTGCAGCCCTGCGCCCCAGCTGCCACGCGCCCTCCTGTGCTACAGGCTCAGCTGGCTCCTTCGAAGCTCTCCAGCCACGTGCAGGTGGCTCCAGCGTTTGGCAGCACCCACCCCGCGAATGATGTGCAGACAGAGCAGCTCCAGGCCTGGTGCTGCGGAGCTTGTGGAGAGCAAAGGGCCCTTTTCCCCTAGCCCTTCTGCGCGTTACTGCTGCAGGGACCTGCCCGGGAAGCCGAGCCCTGGACGCCTGCGGTGCCAAGGGCTCAGAATGCAAGACCCTCAGCGTATAACGGGAGCTGCGCCTCTGTGCTGCACCACCGGCATGTGCTGCAACTTCTAAACATCCCTCAAATGTATTTTTTAAAAACACCATGCAGTAAAAAGGGAAAAAATCTTGCGGTGCCATTCTCCAAGAGCACCTAAAAAAAACGTTCTCCCACTAGTGCTATAAATGAGCCCAGCACACAGTCTGCTGCTGAACCAAACTTTCCAGCACTGCATTCCAACTGCATTAAAATATCTACTTCCATTTCTTAAAGAATGAACACAGCATGCAATACATTGCTAAAGCAGAATTCATGCAGGAGGCCAGTTAGGAGGCTGTCGCCAATTCCTATAGCTCAAACACGTGCAGCCCGAGCTGCTGCAGCCCCTGCAAACAAGGGGCTGTGCAGGGAAGCCTGTGGAACGGCGAGGCGGCACCAGGGGTACACGGTCTCTGAAAGCCCAATTTCTTCTCCCTTACTAGGATTAGGATTATTTTTTGCGGGGTTTTCGGATGTTTTTGCGGATTAGGATTATTTTTTGCGGATTAGGATTATTATTATTTTGGATTATGATTTTTTTGCGGATTATTTTTTGGGGATTTTTTTTTGGATTTTTTTTGCGGAATATTGTTTTTGCGTATTATTTTTTGCAGATTATTTTTGCGGATTTTTTTTGCAGATTAGGATTATTTTTTGCGGGTTTTTCGGATGTTTTTGCGGATTAGGACTATTTTTTGCGGATTTTTTTTTTGTGGATTTCTTTTGCGGAATATTGTTTTTGCGTATTATTTTTTGCGGAGGAGGATTTTTTTGCGGATTATTTTTGCGGATTTTTTTGCAGATTAATTTTGCGGATTAGGATTATTTTTGCAGGTTTTTTGGATGTTTTTGCGGATTAGGATTTTTTGTGGATTAGGATTATTTTTTGCAGATTATGATTATTTTGGCATTTTTCTGGATTACGATCATTTTACCCGGTTTTTCCCGGATTAGGATTATTTTTCCCCGATTTTGTCCCGGTCGGGATTATTTTTCCCTGATTTTGTCCCGGATTAGGATTATTTTTCCCGGGATAGGATTATTTATCCCTGATTTTGTCCCGGATTAGGATTATTTTTCCCTTGTTTATTTTTCCCGGAATAGGATTATTTATCCCGGATAAATAATATCTGGTGGATTGGCTTTCCCGTGTGGCAGCCAGCAAAACCTTGGGGAAGGAGAAGGGCTCAGTGCTTTCACGGTAGCA